>VZRS01008556.1:33292-152380 GCA_013398055.1 Ifrita kowaldi
ATAAAATATATATATATGTAGATTTTTTAAAGCCAAACTATCAGACTCTGTTTGTCTGATTTCCGTTTTTTTGGTCTAAATATGTAGGAAAATAGGGAGAAGGTCCCAGTTAGACCCCAGTTACTTTTTGTCATCTTGGTCAGGCAGCTCAGGTTTGCTGCTTTTGTGGTCCAAGGAAACGCTTCCGCCCCCAGCAGCAGGTTGCTTAGAATGGACTTTGCTCTGCTAAACTTCATGTATAGAATCAACCTTTACTTTCATTTTTCCTTTCATCAAGCTTTTCTCTGTACTTGGGGAATGAAAAGGATGAGTAGGTTGTTGCTTAATTTATTTTGTCAGCATGACTTTTGCATTTAGATTTCCAAAGCTGATCAGGAGATTAAGCTGCTCAACTGCCATTAAAGTCAACCTCCTTTTAGTTAGTTTGAGAATTAAAACATGTATCTATGGGGTTTACAATTTAATGATAGTACAAAATTTATATACGAACCACAGTATTCTCTAACAAGGAACACTTAAAACCAACATTTTCTCAGCTAGTTCTACAAGAAACTTTAGCAGGACAATGGATGGAAAAATTAAAGGAGAAGAAAGACAGTAAAACATCTCCTCAAATAATTAATGATTTAATTTAATTTTCTGAATTTTAGCAGAATATAAATACAAATCTGAAGTAAAAATTTATTAATATATCAGTAACAATCAAAAACTGAGAACTCATATGAGAAAAACTTCAGTTTAGGAAAGTTAATGGTGACCATAAAGAAAAATAGTAGTAATAAAATATTTTAAAACTCTGAACTTAATTTTAAAGATTTTAGTCCAAATTAAATAGAAAAAATGGTTGTGCCATTTGTTGTGAATCAATACTTGTTTAACTGGTTTTTTCTGCATTTTTTTTTTGCATTGATCATGATTACGAATGTCAGACTTGAATCTATATTTCCAGCTTTCATAAGAAAGGTGCATCAAACAAGCACTGCATGATCTGACAGCACAGTATTCTTTTGTTCCTAAAGAACAAAAGAATAATTAAGTACACTGATGCCTGGGATGTCTGACTTTTCATTTGAGAGGTTGTTCCTATTATTTCAATAACATTTCTTATTATTTATCCTCCAGACTGCCATTGGGTTTGAACGTAAAGACTGAACACTCTGTTTTGTTTTCCTGGACTTCATTGATCCAAATTATTTGTATTGTTGTCTTCATATGTTTTCAAACTATATTAATTTCCTTTAAGCCTACTTAGCAAAGTAGAGAACTTAATTGTATTGAACTGTACATTAATTTCCTTTCAACTTACCACTTCTCATAAAAAATTACTGCCAATGATGATGAAATAGTAAATGGGGCAATGTTTCGACCTAATAATTGCCATTTAGGAAAGACAATTTATCATTAACAGTTTATAGATTATCACATTTGTATATTGAAATGTGTGAAACCTTAAGCTGATCTTTCTATGAAGTGTCCAGAATACTTCAAAAAGCTCTTCTAAGGGAACAAAACAATGAGAATGTTTTGGCATTGTTGTTGAATCAAGAGTATATGAGGGAAAGCCAGCTTTTTGAAATGGCATCTACTTCAGCCTGGAGGAATAATGTGTATAATGTACGGATATGCAAAACTGAAAAGCTTAGATTTTGAAATCAGGCTTTCAGAACGGAAATACAGCGTAACTAATCTCTGTATCAGGGTGTTTGTTCTTCCTTCATAGAAAGGCTTCCTAAGAGGTAAAAGAGTTTTTGATGTTATTGGTATTTGTTTTGCACTCAACAAAATAATCTGTAAGCTGGTTTCAATGTGAATGGGGATCTTTTAATTTGCCTTAGTTCAGGTTTCAGATCTATATTCTAGGAGCATATTTGGACTCATAGTATTTCATTTTTACTTTATTTTTTTTCCTATGCTATTGCTCTACAGTGAGCTCCTTCAAACTCTCGTAATATAAATTATCCCATTTTTTCATAGAATAAAATTTCTAATATGAAAATCTGGCCATCAAATGTACTAAAATTTAGACCAGTGAAACTATAAACGCAGCTATTTCAATTGTTAATACAAAAAGGTATCTGATTTCAGTCCCTGGAAATCTTACATTAATTCTGTGAAGTATGTCTTCACCAATACTTAGATTTTCAGTTTCACAAGTAGAAAATGAACATTTGTGATAAATTGGGAAATATTGCAATTTTCATTAAACTGGAGGAATACAACACCACCCCCCCTAATTTTATGCATTACCTTAATCTTAATGCATTATCTTCATCTTAATTTTATCTCTGATGTCAAAAAAGATCTTTTTGTACACTCTGATGTGCAAAATCTTTTTGCAGTAAGTATCACTAATAGAATAATGAATTTTGTAGTGTATTAGATTAAATTATTATAAATTTCACATGGCAAGCTAAACCAAATCTAATCTTGCAAATCTAAGGCTACAGCTAAAAATCTTTGAATATACTTTTATAATAGGGTATTGTTTTCTCAGAGCAATGTTGTTCATAGAAATTAAATCATGCTTTCACAACATTTTGAAGAGTAATATAAAGTAAGAGGTAGGAATAAAAACAAGGAACCAGGTATGAAGCTCTTTTACAGCACACGCATTTACTTTGGGGTAAATAATAACACAATTATATGAGCACAAAAATACCATTCGTAATTTCTTGATTCTAAACCTGACCCTAGGTCTTGGATTTGCTATAAATTACTCAAGATGCCAGTGGCCCCAAGAAGACTATTCCTTACTCCAGTGTCATGGAACTCTAGGAAACCATTTCCCGTGTAAACGAGGCAGAAATAACTCTGGAACCAGAAACAAGGCTGTATGGTCTGAGTGCTGAAGCTCCCTAATCGGAGGAGACTGGCAGGCCACTGAACATGTATCACTAGACTTTCAGACCTTGTGCTTGAGCACTCATGTCAAATCCCTCCTGATAGCCTGTGTCTCCCACTGCTTTCCACCACTCCTGACCTCATGCCTGCCCTGCTTGACATTTACAGAGTTGGTTTCATGGAGGGTAGTTTCATCTGGCCTTTTTATTCTAGTGCTGTCGTGGTTGTGCAGGAAAATTAAACAAGCTGCAGAGCTCTCTGTCATACTTAACTGTTTTTAAGCTGTGTTTGAAGCTATGCATGGTGAGACTGGCACACATGACACAAACCTACTTTTACTAGGTCGTGGCCATCAATGAATGAACATTTAAAATATATTTTTATTTAAAATATATGAAAATGAAAAATAACATTCTAGTTTGCAATGTAAAAGTAGATGTTACCAAGACAAGGTTTTGGAAGGTTTTTTTATATTTTGAAATAAATTAAATCACAGCAGTAAATTAAAATCAGCCTTTTTCCACAGGAGTTTTTTTTTTTTGTACAAAAAGTGTATTTTTGTTACATGAATTATAATGTATCAGCTTTCGCTGATGACTGTATTCCTGATATTTTCAAATCTCTAATTGCACAATAAGAATTGTATCTTGAGGTGAGAAAAATTAGAAAATCCACACTGTTCTTTGTTTTAATACTTGAAGCATTTTGAACTCCAAATCAAATGCAAACAAAATTGTACTAAGTAAATACTTTTTGTGTTTTCTTTTCGCCTGAAATTTTTATCTTGTTTGAAAGAAGAAAATAGGTGAGCAGTATTTTCTGTGGATGAAAACCTACAGCTTTTATCCCAGCCTGGAACGCCAAGACATATAATTTCTCTTCAAAATAAAAATCCATGCCTCCTCACCTGTTGCAGTATGAGGCTGTGCCTTTCTTTCTGTTTCTTAAAAAAGGGTTCATGGGATGTCATAATTAGTGATATTACTGAGATAAAAATCACCATAGCCACTCATGACATAAAAAGTTACCCTTCAGGACTTTTTTGGTTTGTTTGTTTGTTTTCTCTTAAGATAATACACTAACATTATTTTGCAAATAAATATTAATCTAATATATTTGAGACCACCTAAAAAAAGCTGTGTTTGAAATAAAATGGGCACTGCCTAAGCAGCAGAGTTTCTAATGAAAAATAAAGGACAATCAAATAATGGGTTTTGATTTGTAGACTCAACACTCTTCCTTTTAACTTTTTTTTCTTTCTAATTTATCATTTTGGAAAAAAAACTCGAGCCAATAACAGTTGTTTAGGTATTTTTCTACACTTCTTCATCTGTTGTAACAAGTGATCACTCATACAAAAAAGTCTGGACAGATTTTCACAGTGCTCTTGTTACCTGGTACTAAACTGGTGTATAATTCTTTTGAAACTGCATTGTGGTTTTCAGAGTACATTAATATTATGCTCTGTGAAAATTACCTGCAGAAAGAATAAAAATTAGGGGTTTGGTACAGACAGTTCCAAGTTAAACAGCTGCAAATCCAATTGTGTCTGTATTATGTGATCTCTTTTTCTTAAAAAGGCCATCTGTGATAACTGACTTGCTCCGAACATACAAACAAATTTTGCATCATGGAACAAATAGTATCTACTGCAAGCAGTATGTGAATTAGTACTTTGTGATCTTTGTCAGATTTAACTTTCTGTAAGTCATAGGTGTACACCAGACTTCCCAGGTACTCTTTTAAATAGTCTTTATTCCATGGATCCCATTATAGCCCCTGCCCTTATAAGGAACACAAAGCAATACAAAATCTTTTTTCTTCCCTCTCAGGAGTCCCAGCTGGCACATCAACCTGCATCTAGACTAGTACACAAAAAGTGTCTAAGTTGCTTCCTTGTCCAGGGCCATGTCACAGGCTGCCATCATATGCCTCATCCCCTCTCTTCTCTCCCCACCTTCACCTAGGCAGGGTGGCCTCATCCATTCTACCCCCTGGGAACCATGTTTGTTCCTTGCTGTTCCCTGAGCAGTGCCTTCTTTTTTGTGAGAGAGACTTTTTAGCCTGCCCATGCTAAATTGTGGTGGGGATGTGCAAGTAATTAAATATGATAATCCAGTAGAACACCATATCTTAGACACATTGTTCACCACTCCATGCACAGTTTTATCTTCCCAGAAATCTTCCTGGTTGGCTTACAGCTTTGCCCTACTTTACACTAAAAGCTTTTGTTTTCAGACATCCTTTTTTCCCCCTTCTTTTTCCCCCCTTAACAGAGTACATTTGCCAAAACCCCATCCTATTCTCCCAACATCATCTGTTTGTTACAGCTATTCCCTAAGTCCTAATTCCCCAGAAATCCTGAGAAAAATAGCGTAACCTCCTTTTTGCCCTGCCTTGGTGTTTCTTTCATTCCTCCTCCAGTCTTGTCAGAGTGTTTTGTCATCCTGTGGATATACAGCATCTCTGGGAGACAAAGTATCTGCATTGACAAGCAGCTTCCCAAAACTAGACTGGATTATAATAGGCAACAGATTGTGGAGTCATACACAAAAGTAATTTGGAACGACTGTTTTCTTTACTTCTGCACAACATGATTAAGACATATGATCGGTGACTCATTTGAATTACCCTGAGGCAAGATATCATTATGCTCAAAATCTTGTTTACAGGCAAAGTAGAAGCATACCTTATAGACAAGTCAAGCCAAGAATTTGTTGCTAGTATAACTGAAATCTTAAGAGTTGAATCATTATTAGCGCAGATTTCATGGGTTCAGAAAAAGTGACATTTCAGTTTGCATGCTTAGTTTCCTCCACTTTTCCTGGTTCTATGCCCACTCTCTCCCTTCTCCCTATAGGACACACTTGTAATAATTTTTAAACATTTGCTAATATGCTTTCACACCTTCACTCATTCTTGATTGATCTGCAGATCCACACTACATCTAAATTTCATCTACACAATGCCTCTTAAGTGTGGGAGATGTTATTCCTAAGACTAGCTGTGCCCAGCTCCAGGTCTGCATTTCCTTGATTAACTATTCAGCTGTTCATAGCTGTGGAGTCTCCAGTGTCAAGCTTGTGTTCCATTCAATGCCTACACTTCTCTACCCAGCATCCTGTATCTCTTCTCTAGAGCCAGCCCTGTATTTCTCCACACTGCACTCTAAGATAGAATCATAAATATTTCATTCTACAAAGAATAACTACTCTTACTGCAATCCATATACGGCATTACTTGGACCACTCAAAGGTGAACAAAAGGAAAACAAATTAATCACAGGTCAATTAGAGAAATTGCTGTCACAACTAAGCTGAGTAAAATAAAATTACAGGCAGAATAGGAGAAGTTCAAGTAGAGCAAGTATGACTAACTTCAGTCCCAAAGACTTGCAAATTCAGAACAAAACTATGGCCTGTAAATAGCAATGGGAATACTGCATTATGGGGCTATATGTTTGTAATAGTTCTATCCAACCAGTATTTCTGGACTAAAAGCAAACAAATTTGAGGGATTAATAAACAGTATCAGAAAAAAATTGGATATTTCTCTACAAGGCAGTTACAAAAGTATAAGATCCATGGCTAGAATTTAAACTTATAGCTGTAGTAAGGGAGCAAGGAACGTGACAGTACATAAACTAGAATCATTATGGTAATTAAACTGAAATCTTGTTTGTTGATGAGTGGTACAGGCTGACAGGTTGCAGGTTGACAGCAGAGACTTTGCAGTTATGAAGCACTAACTTGTAGTTCAATTGCTTTTGATTTCATCACTTTTTTTCTGTTTTCTTTTTTTTTGTTTTTTTCCCTACATCAGGCTAGTACACCACTAAGGAACTCTTCTGGTTCTTCCAGGGTGTCAAAAAACTTCAGTGATTTCGATGTTGATATTGGGTCTCATGGTTTAACAGAGTTCCCCTTCTTGTTACCTCATGACATGCCTGCCACTGGCTGGAAATACAAAATAATGGAACATAGATGGAAGGACCTGGTTTTTTTCTGCCTGTAATACCTGGCCCAGAAACACCTTCTGGCACAAAATTTCTCCCTAAGAGATTATACATGTTTTATGCAATGCACACTGGTCAAGGCTGTCTGCACCCAAATGGTGACCTCACTGCTCTTGTTTTCAGACCTGGATGCTGTTGCCATTATTGCCTCTATGGAGACATGGAAGGAAGGTGAAAAAGCTGTATAACAGCCACCCACCTCAGTCATTTCCATCTATTTTATTCAGCTCTGACTACAGGTATCCATAAATATAGGATGGCCTTATACCACCTTTTTCTGCCAGTACCAGGCATACTAAATGATAGGAAAGTTTACTGTTTATCTTAGTTAACTTTGTACCCACTCCTTGATGCTTCTTAACTTCTCATAGTCTGTAACTCTTTATATTTCTTTTGTGAGCCAGATGTATTTAATTTCTTTTGGGATCTCTCCAATAGATTATACAGAATTTACATACTCACCATGCTTCTGAACTGAAAGTATTTTTACTCTATTATTATCTGTTATTATCTGTGATTTCTTAAAAAACCGCAAACAATCTACAATTTATGAAAATAAAACCTGAAGAAGAGACATAGAACTTTACCACAAGAAAAGCATAAGTTTCAAGAAGGAAATCATTTTGAATTTGCAAACACGAAGTGATGGGGAATTTTCCACTCTTTTTTCAAAATGAAACTGTTTGCTTCAGTCAGTCTATACAGCTACTTCTTATTTTTCCCTTCACATAACTCAAAGCAGCATTCTCAGACCAGGTTCCTTCCCCAACCCTGCTTCCACAACATAGTTCCTAAATATGCTTGGAACATGGAATAAAAATATGAAGGACCACTTCTTCCTCTGTCCGGAAACAATAGAAAGGATAGAACACTGTGCTGGAAAGGACCTCTTAAAAACGTGTTATTTACCCTATTAGCTAAAAACAGTCAGTTTCTCTCTGTTTTGGAATATGACATTCCAAACCCCTGAAGCATGTTACGGATTTGTCCCATCTTTTACTTGTCTATCCTGCAAAGGTTAAGGAGTTTTGATAAACATCCTTAAGGGTTGTAATGTATGTCCTTTACAGGTATTAATGGTATGACTGATAAGCTAAAGTTTGATGTGGTGAATTTTTGGATGTTCATTCATGTGGAAAGTGTCCTCGTCGTCTGTGAGTAGTTCAGAGCTATGTTGTCTTGTAGTCTAGATATATATTGCAAATTAACAGGAAAGTTTTAAACATTAGTCTGTTTTTCACACTACAAGATATTTATGTAGTCACTTCCAGTTGGTACAGACAATGAAGCCCAATGAATTTTCTAGGTTTTAGGCTTCTGGGAAGTGTTTATTTTACGTCGATATGAAAAGGCTGACTTTGTTCTGAATTTATGTCAATACTTTTGCTTGTAATTTTCTAGTAACAAAACATTCCCTCCATGGAGAAAAATACTGAAAGAAGAGCAAAATAACAGATATTAGAAAACCCTTAAACACTGTCTTATTAAAATGAAAATTACATCCAAGTGTATTTTTGAAACAGATGTTCGTATTTTGGATGGAAATTGAACACTTATGAGAAGTACCAAAAATATGTTCCTTTTTATTCTTTGGATACATATTGGAAAGCATAAAAATATATATGTAACAAGAGTGCATGCCAAGAAAACACAACAGTAAGAATATTTGTTGTCATGTTCAATGATAATGGTGTTATACAAACTCATCACTGTGTCTCCATTTTCTCAACATAAATTCACGTGTAAAGCCTGAAAATAAAAGGTCATGCCTGCCTGTGTCCCATCAACAGTAACTTTTATCTCTTAACATAGACTTATTAAGCATTGAGACAAAATGAAATTTACACACAATCCATGCTCTAAAGTGTCTCTGGTGCCACTACAGAGAAAATGAGATTTTATCCTTTGCTTCTACAAATATTTCACAAGGCCTCTACCTTTCCAACAGCAGTAACAGTTACTTCATTAAAACTTGCAAGCAGCTGAGTACCATATAATTTTTATGCATACAGCTTCTTATTTCAGCCTTTAAAGTTTATCGTCAGTCATATCCCATAAGTGATAGTGATGCTTTGAGTTTTAACTTTTGTATTTTTCGAATCCTGTACTGCCTAGTGGGTAACTCTGAAGTTTCATGTGGCCTGTTAGCTGCTGTTCTCTCATGGTAGTTAGACATAACAAATCTTGCTAGGTTTCTACTTCAAGGACACCAGGTCCCAAAATGTGTAAACTAAAAGCCTCTAAAGGGGGGGAAAACTTCAGGTAATTACATCATGAACTGAGGTTACAAATCATAACCCTGATATGCAAATGAACCAAACTTACAAAAGTGTGAAGAACTCGTGACCCAGGGTCCATCTTGAGTGTAGCCTTTTGACCGCCCAGGTTGTACCTTTGAAGGCCCTTCAAATAAATACCTCCTTATATTTTCTTATTCTTGTCTAGTCTCTGTTTTCAGGTGGCCACCTCAGGCATCAAGAGTTGTATCACATTTTAAGAGCTACTGGAGTGTTCAACCACTTAGTCTCTGTTGGTTATTGCATTGCTTCACATGCTGGGGAGATTTTGTGTGCATTCCATATTATCTTCTCTAAGCCTCTCATTTTCTCAGGAACATCCCACGATTTAGCATTCCTGATCACTGCACAACATCACCAACTTTCTCCTTCCACCCAAGTGGTCTCTTCAGGGTGCCAAGTGCAGTCTGCAGGTAAATCCATGGCTTGCTCAAAAGCTGCCACCAGAGTGCTATAGATGGCACTGGCATAAGCAGACTCACCACTGAATCCAGAGAGGAGCCTGTGATGCTGCCCCAAAACTCACACACATACAATAGATTGAAAAACTTAGAATGTCTTCTCCTTCCTAACATTATTTCAATACTTACCTCTATTTCTGACTTGAGTGGTGAGGGAACTGCAAAATTCCTCAGGGATTAACATGAGAATTTTGGACCTTTTATTTGGAATGCCTCTAATTCTAGTGGAAAACCTAGAATGATTTAATAACTTTTTGTTTTTCCTCTGTATACCTTACTCAAGCACAATATTTGTCTCTCAAATGGAAGGAATCTGAATAACAGATACAAAATAGTTGGTTGTATCCTCATATTACGTATTGAGCCTTAAAATATGAATATGAGTCATCAATTTGATAACTGCCTCATCTGTAATCTTTCTTAGATTTTCCAGTAAAATTCCAGTTGACTGTGGTATTCACCAAAATAAAAGTGTAGAGACAGACTTATCAAGTTGCATGGTCAGTCCATATTCTTGACACTATTCTGCATTTTATAGTAGATTTTTCAGACTGATATATAATTACTCAGACATTAAGAATCTACTGTGCTGGAAACAAATAAATGTATAGGCAATTAAGCCTCTAGCTAATAACTCCCTTTTCCGAGTTCCCTCCAATCTGCTGCTTCTCCTTTCTTAATCACTGGTGTGCGTATGTGTGTGTATATATATATATATATATATACAGCAATATAGTGTTAGACTTCAGGTGTTGCTTAGGTCATCTTTATATTTTTATTTTTTATCTTTTCTTTGTAAATCAGGCAATGCAGTCTCTGTTGGCTGTGTTGCACTGTTACTCTTGAGAACAAAACATTTTTGCAGCTAAAGCTTGATGCATCCTGCTTCAAAATTCCAGCATTCTGGAAGAAAATGTGTGTGTGGTCAGCTACCGTAAGTCAGACAGTGTGAGAGAGGTTTTCATAAAAAAACTAATGCTTCTGATTTTTCTTCACTCCTTTTTTTATACGAGGTCTCAGTGATAAAAAACCCTGATCACTGATGAAAAGCATAAAGCCAGATATAAGTTTGAAAATTTTGCTGGAAATATACATGAAAAAATTATGAGTTTTCTCTGTTCCTATTCCTAATATATTCATAATATTTAATGGCCAAAGCTGTTATAATGTTTATAATTAATGGCATCTTTAAACATCAAACTATGAAGTTTGATTGTACTCTAGTTTTGTTTTTACCTATGAACAGTTACAGAGATATTAGACTAATGGTGAATTTGACAGGCTTGACAAATAAATACTGTTAAAATCCAGATTCATTTTACTGTAATAAGATCGCATTGTGAAAACTAAGATTTTTATTTTGTATATAGCCATGTATTGACTCTGGAAGCCAGTAACAACTGGTTTGCTCATTTTTTTTAATGAGCTGAGCAAAATTTGTGTGGAAAATTTATGCATATTTATAGAATTAAAAACCCGGCATGTTTCCTCTGGAAATTCAGTGATTTCCCAGTAGTGAAGGTTGTGCTGCTCTTACATGAAGGTGGCCAGTATGAAAAAGGAATAATAATTAAATGAGAGATCATGTTCAATGCAGAATGATGATGGAAACACCATTATGTATTCCACAAGAAATATGTTTTCTGTTTATAAAAACTTGCTGCTCTCCACTGTGCGATAAAACTTATTACACTGAACACATGCACTGCAAGGCTGTTATTTCTTCATAAGTGTGAAGGGATGGGGTGAGTGATATGACATTCTCACATTGGCCAGAAGAAGAATAACTGCAAAAGTTTAGTTACTTATCATTAAAATAATTTAAATATCCTTTCCCAAATTTATATAAGAAGTTTCAAGAAGAAATCTCCCTTTGGTACCATGTTTCCAGAGGACTCCAATGACATCCAGCTTATCCCCTATAACTCTTAGGTGTGGCTTAAACTGACTTCTCTCATCACCTCCGCTCTATCTCTCTCATCAGTTATTCTTCACAAGAGTAAATCCAATAACCTTCCAGAAGATTTCAGAACTTATAAGAAGGGGTAAAATTTTGGTATCATTTTTTAAAATTGAAACAAGATACAGAAGCTCAAAGCAACTGTGGTTCAAAGTCTACAGATAAGAAAGGAGGGAGTATCTAAAATAGCTCAGTCTATATAAATATTTTGAAAACCTATTTGTACACTTTTCCAAATGAAAGATAGCCTGTCAGCATAAGTTTCATTCCTCCACAATAAGGAAATGTAGGGCGGTGTTGGTCTATACTTTTGGGTAGGAGGTGAATTTCAGGACAAAACACAGGAACTCACAAAGGGCCTAGGTGAACCCAAAGTTTATCTGCTCAAGCAGCCCCTGGCCAGATATGGGCTTTTTAAAGAACAGCAGGGCAAAAAAATTTATAGCATTTCCCCAGACTTCCCTATCATCTTCTGCCAATCTTCAGTCGAATGAAGATGGCCATACAAAACCCTCTGGAAGGGAGTTACGCCACACAGCTGCATCTTTAATTTAGGAACTGGAAATGAATTCAGCAGAATGAAGGGAGGGAAACATTATGTGCCAGTATCTTGGGAAAAGAAAACAAGAAGAAGAAATTGCAGTAGGAAGAGAAACACACAATAGGAGTTCAACTTCTGTGTGTTCTATCAATTTGTTTGTTATTATTCTATTGTTATTTTGGTATCGTTAATCTGTAACTTTTATTAAGATTTGAAGCTCCTGTGCCTCTTTATTTCCCAAAGGTCATGCACTTGTCCAGCAAGGGATTAAAAAGCAGAAAAAAACTCCTAAAAATAATAGTCAGTTTGTCTACCGAAAGAAAACTTGAAGTAGTGTGGAAAGAAAAAATTAAGGTGTAAAAATGAAGGGTAGGGAAGACAACAAGCCGCCAAAAGTTCAATATGTCATCTAATAAAAATAAAATGTACCAGTTTTTATCTTCTTCACAGAGCTGAGGAATCAGACTAGCACATTTATATGAAATTTCACCATAGGTTGCATTGAATGGTTTAATTTTAAGTTTGAATTACCTGGGAGCTACAGAAAACCTGGTGTGGAGAGAAAAGGCTTAAAACAACCCAAACTGGGGCTGAGGAAGGGTATTTCATCCTTGCTGGAGTCAACAAGTAGATCTTTCCGCACTCAATGCCTCAGTATCTCTCTACTTGTCGCCCTGAAGGTAAATTTTGTCTCTGCCTTTTGCAGCATGATCCATACTACATCTCTTTCCAGTAGCTATAGTTTTTAGGATTGATCATACTCTATTAATTTCCTTCCTAATTAATTTATATGCTCTTGTAAAGGTGATGAGCAGCATTTTAGTAAAATTCAGTAAAACCTATACAATGTACAAGATACATAGTCTACAATACCAAGTTACAATGATGTTAGGGTTGTGCTTCATCCTTCTGATCTTTTCTGTTTTTAATGAAGGTGAAGCATTTCATTTTAGGCATATGGCTACAAGAGAAATATAGATGTAGAATGTCTTCTGGGAGAAAATCCAAGGGAAAACTGAGGTACAGAAATTCCCCACCTGCACAATGTTTTGTGCATTTACACTAAACGATTTTTCAACACAGCTATTTATTTTTCAGGGATGACAGCTGTCAAAGACATGGTGTGATCTTGGAGAAAACATTGGCTTAAATGTATTTTTTCTTTCAGTTATAAATTGTTTGAATGTTTTGAATCCTTTCTTTAAAAGATAAGATTTTTAACAGACAGAAAATGAAGATGAAAGGCCATATCTACATGAAGTACTAGATGTCTACAGATTTTATAGACATACCAGATCAATTTGTGTGCCTACAAAACCTCCTGGCATGCACTTAGATGCAAGCATAGAAGTAGGCCAGGAATGTGTCTTGCTTATGTATCTTGCTGTTCAAACATAAGATATAAATAAAAATTCAAACCAAAGTAATTGAGAGCTTGTACTTCTGTGGTTTTTCTACATCATAGAACTGGCATTTGTTCATAAGAAGTAATTTTATGAATAAGAGCTTTTTGCCTAGCAAAATGCATTGTTAAGGTATTTCAGGGTTGCTTTTATTTTCCAGTCTGGAGAGTACTAGAAAAATAATATCAACTTTTTCTTTCTTATAACTTCAAACAACTTTTTTCCTTATTTTCATCTAAAACAGTTTTGCACAGTTCGTTTATGATGGAAATTTTGAACCCTGAACAAGAATCATAAAATATTTACAGAAATGAGATTTCAAATTCTTAAGCTATATCTTCACAGAAATTTTATTTGAATTAGCTTAATTTAATTAGAAATATGAAAATGCTAAAGCCATATGCTAAATGAAAAACATTATAAATTACTCTAATAAATAATAAATATAATTTATAAATTAATTTATGCAGTAGCTATACACCGGAAATTTAAAAATATTCTTTTTTTCTTGTTTTCAGCTTTTATTTTATTTTATTTTGTTTTGTTTTGTTTTGTTTAGGAGGATATGTCCATTTAGGAAAGATATAGCATTGGCTAAAGTGGCATAAATGAGCAGAATGGACAGCAAAGGTTTGCAATATTGATGGCAGTAGCATCTAGTAGGGCAATATAATTAGTGAAAATCTGTTTCCAACTGGCAAGGCATTTAAGAAAGTCAAAGAGATACAAATGACACCTTTGTATTCTAATTCAAGGATCTGTAGCATCAAAGTCAGACAAAACCTAACAGCAATCCCTGGGAAAATAATACATTATAGGAAGTAGAGAGCATAATAAATTAAAGAAGCAGTCATGATTTGTACTATCTACAGGTTTGACAAGAATATTGTTAGGAAAGTTTTGAAAATTAGCTTATTCAATAGAATTGAGAACAAAAAACAATAATAAGAGATTTAACATTAAAGATTTTGGAGAGTGAAAATAGACCTGAATATAGAATGCAAAACTATTTTATGAGATGAGTGCTAAAGACTTCCTGATAGACCCTGAATTCTGATAAAGGCAAATGAAATGTGATGGCAGTGTCAGATTCGTAGTCCAATACTCATTGAGCTACCCTAGCTGCTGCTATTTTTCACTTGATTTTGGAAACAGCAAAGGTAATTTTGAGATTTTCATCACACAAGAATGCATAAGATTAAAAAGAGCATGAATTGATTTATTTTTAAAAGAAATCAAAGGATGGTTAACAGTGCAACTAACATTTTCCTGTTCAAATAAGAAACATTGAAAATGCTGTAATGCTAATAAAGACCACTGGACAAAGGTGACTTAACTATGAGAAGGTTTGGAGTCTCTTTCTTTAGTCTATATAACAGACACTAGGGATAAACTTACATCTCAAAGAACTGGAGAGGACGGAGTCCAAGTCTGATTTAAGGTTATCCGGATTAAGCAGTCAAATGAGGTCTGCCGGTGAAAAAAATATGATTTTTAAAATGAATTACACTTTTAGAGACTATGTAAGTTTATGTTCTACTTTCTTTTATGTGTTTTAATTGCATTGTTATTTTTAGAAGTAACACATTGGACTTGCACTCCTTGAGACATTGCAGACTTCTGTTAAGAATCACAGTCATAGGAGAAAAGGGCTACATTTTGATGACAGAAAATGATATATAAAGATACTGCATGTTTAATGGTCAATTTAGATTATCTTTCCAAAAGATGGATGTAAATCTAAATTTGAACTTCTGTGTCCACCATTAAAACACCTGGGAAAACAACACAAGAGAATTCAAGCTTTTTTTCCAGTCAGGCAATCTGTCATCACTGTAAGCACTGCTGTCTACTCTGCGGTTTTCCACTGCCAGCCCTGTGCTCAGCTGCCATCTGCCAGTCCTCTCTAATTGCTATCCAGTTTATACCACTAGTCACTCACTCCTCTTTCAGGTAAGTATCTGAAAACTCGCTGTTTGTGAAATTATCAGGTTTGAAAACCCCTCATAGAGAGAAACTGGAATCTATTAAATTTAGGCTTCTGGAATAATGGTCAGGGGTTTTTTGTGTTTCATAGTATGAGGAAAAGGGGTTCTAAGACTGCTATAATTTCAAGGCACTTTAACATGTTAGATGTTATAGTGTAAAGAATAGACTTGAGTTCCTGACTCTTGCTGTGCATGTGTGTTATATTTGCTCCTCAGAACAGACAACTAGGTATGCAGAAACCCTCACAGGCCAGCAGTACACTACTGACAACTTGCCTTATCCAGTAAAAACAGACTTAGTATGAGTTTTTGTAAAGAGTCAATTTGTGGGTTTAAGAGCTGCTCCTGTGTTGCTGCAATTCCAGTTTGAGAGAATATCCCTTAAGGAGTTATTGTTACTTGGCAAAAGATGAGGAAGCCCATGGATTTGTTTCATTTATCCCAAAAGTCAGATACAGACTTGTTTCATCTGCCAGGTAGTCTGAAATTCAGAATCTGTGCCTAGATTGCACAGCAGGATTTTCTATTTCAATTGCGCTTATGATTTTGATAACTTGAGGTCAACTGAAATAATTTTTTGGTCACTTGTCTCTACCTTTCATACCCAGCAATTGCAAAAGAGAAAGTCTGTTTTATTTCCTGTGTAATATTTGAACTAGGTTTTGAACAGTTTATAGCAAAAAGCATACATTTTATATTTCTCCAGTGTAAGAGGCAAACCAATACATTTGTACATGCTTGATCAGGAATGTGCTGCATGTAATAAATGCCGTTTAAGTTAGGCAATCTAAGAGCTCTAAAATACAAACTGAACTTTCTGCATAACTAGTTCTCTAATTTTTATGCATGGATGGTATAATACTGTGAGCTTATATGCAATTATTTTGCTTTAAACTAGAGTCAAATTAAACTTACACTTCCCAGTACAAATTGTCTTTGCTAATGTGCCCTTCAGTCTATCCAAGCAGAAGTTGAAGACCTAGTTGCAGAGCTCAGCACTCCAGCCTCTAGTGAGAAAGCCCTTTACCATCTCTATCATGCTTAAACCAACAGTTCATAGTAAATAATGGCCCTTTCCTGCTCTCTGTTGTGGGAATCGAATATTTTCTTGACTTTTAAACACAAATTATTAATGTGTCTATAGGTTAAATTAGATTGAAACAGGGGAGTTAAACACTTAAGTGAAATTTTTACTCGTGTAGCAAAGACAATTTTTCTCCTTACTTGACAGATGTTTTGAAATTTAAAAAGAATTTTAAAAAATCCAATAATTAAAAAAAAAGGACTTGTAGTTTTTTGCAAGGCAGCATCTGAAAATAGGGTAGCATTCACTTTTCCTGTGCCTGATCACTGAGATGGGGTCAGAAATCTTTGATATTCTGAGGTACCTGGGGATGAACACTCATCTAAAACCTCGGAAAAGCTTGACTCAATTTCACTCTTACCAGGTTACGTCAACAAATACTTGCAGCTAACTTTGTGGTGCAACCCCAGCTCTTTCCTCTTTCCAGAGATCACTAGGCTGCAAACTCCAGCCTTACCTTCCCTTTACTCAACTAATAAAGTTAAATTGGTCATCAGTTCATATAACCATTACTTGGGGCATTCCATCAGTAGCTCTTAATCTCTGCTCTATTGTTGCGGTATCTGTGAAGATACTAACTTAAAGCATTTGAGACTTTCTTTTACTTTATCTTTGATAATGTAAATATATCAAGCTTTTTACAGCTTTTACTGTAAAGCTTTTCTTTAAGGCATTATACTATCTATCACTGCATTTTCTCCACTGACTTCAATCTTTCATCATGCTTCTCAAAGTATGGATGCTAGGCGACTATTTCACGACTTCCAATAACACTTTCAACAATTTAGTATATTTTATTGAATCTTTCTTCCTATTCATTGCCCTGTTTCTCCTGCAGAATCCTGCAGGATCCTACTTTGTGAAGTTATCCAGTTTCTCTACTTATAATCATCACTCTGAAGGATATCCCATAATCTTCTTCATCAAATGGTGTGTCCTTCTGCAAGATATTACCCTAGGGATTGAACTAAAAAAGTATAAAGCAGATAACAATGAATTAAGTAAATATTACTTACTGGAATTGAAAATTAATAGCTCAAATAAGATAGAAAATTTTGGAAATATATATAACCCCTAATTGTCTGCGAGATGCACTCAGTTTGCTTGTAAAAGACTGGTCAGACAGACCCTTTGAAATATTTTGGCAGAATTTAACAGAAAAACAAAGAAGAATCATTTTGGTTTTCTGGGCTCATGTGCTTTAAAAATTGTACTTACAAATAGCCTCAAAAAGAACTTACTGCTTGTCTTTTTCACCATGTAATTAATTTTTTTTCCATGCAACTACTACAACGGAAACAATAACAGACCAAGCATTTAAACAAAGTCCTTGCTATCTTGTAAAAACTTACTATTACCTGGAACAATAGGACCCTGAGGCATTTAAATACACGCTGGATTAGTTCCTTCATGCACCTACTAAACTGTTTGGAATGACCAACCTTTTAAAATTGTGGGTACTATGGTAACTGGATATTTCAAGGTGTCATGGAGACAGACTACTCTTCTCCTGAGATGCCAGTCTATTTGAGTCTGCTGTGAAAAACACAGAAGAGGCTTTTTTGTTCTCTTCTGAATTCAACTAATAAAATGTAATTCATATGAGGGTTGAATGATGCTGGTGTTTTTAATACACTATTTTTAGAACTATGAAATCAAAATTTAAGTGAAATAAATGCAATTCTCACACAATTAAACCTCCTTTGTAGAAAGAAGAAGAGCAAAATTTTCTTGGCTGAATAAAAAAATAATGATAAAAAAGACCTATCACTACCTTTAGTGAAAAAGAAAAACAATAAGATGCTCTGACATGTGTTTCTATTATCTTTTAAAAATTTAACAGATTTAGTATATGGTAATTCTAACTTAATCCAGATGTGTAGTTTGGGCACTTGCTCACCTCTATCTTTGTTAACCAATAAAGTAAATATTTTTAAACTCAAGGTGGCTGGTTCTGTAACAGATGTAAATTAGACGATTGTTTTTTCTTACTTTCCCCAAATTCCTATTCAATAAACATTTTACTCTTCCTAGGAGAATGAGATTCTGTTGATGGTATTTGGTATTTGTTTTAAACAAGTAAAGGATAGAGATAGGAAAAAAATGATCCCTTCTATTGCTTCTGCTGTCTCATCTAAGGTTTGTACTGAAATTTTGCCTTGTTACTCCATTTTTTTCCATCAGTTATGAAAATCATAGCACTGGTACCCAGAAGCTTTTAGCATCATATGTGTAAGGTTGACATTTTTCAAACAAAATACCCCTCTGAAAACTGACACTAATAGTTTTGGCACAACTTTGTCAGTGCCGCTTTGGGGAACACTTTCTATTATTTTCATTATTACATACATTATCCTTAACTTTGGAGTCAGTGTCACATGAATTTTGATTGCACAAATAAAATTTACCTGCTAAATTTTTTTGCCTGAACCTCACTCCCACCAACTTGTCTCCCTCCTTCATCTTCAAGCAGTCATTAGTCTTCTCTTTCATTTTCTTCCAAAATTCAGATTGGTTTTTTTCTTCTCTTCTATGGCTCCCTGGTATGACTTTAAAGACACTTTCATGACTTCCTTTTGCAGCTTCAAGTCTCTTGCCAGTCCCTTTTTATCTTACATTTACTTCATGTCATATGGCAAGTGCAGTGCTGTTGCCCTTCTCCAGGACTCATTAGCAAACTTCTAATATTCTGGAAGTTTCTGGTTTTAGGTTGGCTTGTTTAATTAGCAGCAGAAATAACTTGTGAAATTAACATTTTCCAGATGTTGCCTTAAGCTAGACTTGGTGTGTGTTCTGACTCTGCAACTGTTTCCATCTCTCTGCAGGAAAGTATGTGGAAGTTTATTGGTAGCAAGGTGCTACAACAATTAATGTCATGAAAGAGCTGAAGTCAATTTACATTTCCTGCAGAAGGAAGAGGGAAAAAGAAGAAGGGCAATGTCTGCATGAGCTTTTGGTTTACTATTTTTAAAACCAAAATTAACATTCCTTTAAAATTGCTTATTTTATGCATTGTTTTTTGGCTTCCTGACTAAATAAAATTCAAACACTGATTCATTTGGGGATCAGGCTTTTTTTGCCACAGAGATGTTTTGGTGTTTATGAAAAAATCAAGCCATAAATAGATAGTTTCACAAAAGCAGCACAATAAAATGAAAAATAAAGATTCAAAAAGGTTGTGAAAATTTTCTTGCTCAGTACACAAAGCCATTAATTCAAAAAGGCATTGTCAGATGTATGTAAGGTTTCTAGAAAGGAACATTAAACTCAGAAATAATTAACTTTTCTTCTGGATTGATCATCAGATAAACAAATCTGCAAGTAAAAGAATGGCAACAATAGGACATAAAAAGAAAATATCTTGTGAAAAACAAGAGTTTTTACCTTCTTCCTGGAGTTTTTTGTCTTTTATAAGGACAGAAAATGACATCAAGCACAGCAGGAGACTATTCAGAAATCAATTTTAGCTACATTATCTGAGAGCTGATGACCTTGATACAACTATAAAATGTGCAGAAACTCAAAAGCTCGAAAAAAATCCACATTAACTCCAAGTCTTGTGTTCCTTTTTGTATTTTATTAATGTTAATATGTAATTAAAACAGCAATAATATTTGTAATGTAAAAGATACTATATTTAAATAATTTATTGTTCATATTATTAATATGATATAGTTGTCATTTAGTTAAATTAACGGGGAACAACTCCTTTAATAATTTTATGTGAGCCAAATCTGATAGTTTGCAATAACAGAAGCCTGTGCTTTTTATAAACCACATGAACTAATCATGATCATGAAATAATTAAGTTGCCTACAAAGTCATCGGTATTTTAATTTCTGAGATAGGGTTAACTAGAGTATCTAGAGCGTGTATCTTTTTCAGTGGCTCTAATATCACCGAAAATCAGGTGTTATGACCTCTAAGTAAAAGGAAAGGTAAACTCTGATCTGCTTTTTAGATTTGGACATATTTTTTCTTTTTACTTAAGCTGGAAAGTCTGAACAGTTTATTTCAGATGTTGCCATAATTCTTCAAAAAATACAAAAATATGTATCTTTGTACTAAGTTATTAAAAAGACTTTAAAATATTTTGGTTTATTTGTTACTTTATTAACCCACTGAGAATCAATACTGACGAATTGATATTGATTCTGGAACCCTGGGACAAAATCCAAATGCCCTGATGCCTTAAGCACAAGACCATTGAAAGCTCTAAAGTTACTAGTTTTAGACCAATAATAAAAAAAAAAAAAAAAATAGACATTTAATATGTGGTACAGCAAAAATGTAGGAACCATTGCTTAAACTAAAACTATTCCACAAGAAAGAGACAAGATAGTGACCTCAGTTATCCAAAATGTCATCAGAGATGGAGACGTCCAGAAAATGATCCTGAAACAATCCTTTGAAAATTACTTCTCTCTTTTGAAGGTACAGAGAACTCTTGAAGGTAAACAAATATGATATTAGATGACATGATATTAGATTATTAGATGCCTTTTTCCCCTTAAGATTTACTCTACCTGGGTCTCTCCTGAAATAAAAGAGGAAGAGGGCTGTCTCTTTTTAGAACAGAGAATGCTGGAGCCAGCTATGCTCTCATTTTATGTGGAATAGCCAGGATGGAAAAGATGTTAAGCAAAAGGAAATTTTACTCCTCATTCTGTGGCAGTCAGAGAAGGAAAAGGAAATTGAACAGAGGAGGGGGAAAAGGGCAGCCTCCCTCTGCTAATCCTAGTAATTCAGTACAGTTTTTTACCAGAGGAAAAAGAGTGATGACAACACCAGGAAGAAAAACCCCACTCTAGCCTAACACAGTGGACATATCAGTTAAAGATACAGTGTCTCAAAATGGTTCTTCAACTCAAATCTCCCATGCCATGGATAAACCTCCTCACCATCAAATTGTGCAGAAGTCCATTGATACCATGCTGTGTGGTTGATTGCCTTAAAAAAAAGCCCAAACATACTCCCCCTTGACCATTTCTCATATCCAATACTATTCTACTACAATACCTTTATAACCTATTTCAAAAATAAACCTTAACTTCAGTGTCAGTGACCAAGGCTAGTGTAGAAATTTTCTTATTTTAACTTTTTCTTTTACAGGTTCTGCAGTAAGGTTGTGCTGGTTTTCAGATTTTCATATCTATCAGAAGCTTGAATTCCATGTAGGAATAATATGCTTTTGTTTTGAGGAAAATGGTCATGCCTAGTCAAAACAAAAGAATAAATTCAGAATTCCACTGCTTTATCGGCTAGAGGTTGTCATGGGAATGTCCAGGGCTGTCTGAATGTGGTTTATTTTAGTTAGGAGCAATTTTACCTTGCTTCAAGTATCTGGTGCTTGTACCATGAATATTTCTCTTTGTTTTCCACTACTACTATTTTTTAAAATTTTACTGATGGATACCTATCAAGAATCAAGAGTGTATGAAAGTCTTGTCGTTTTTACAGCATAAATTCTCATCAACAGCCATATTCAGGATTTTGACAAAAGTATTTCCTATGACTGCAGATGCATGTTATGCTCTGTACAAAATGCAATGCCAGACAGAGTAAACTATATCAGGGCCCCAGCTAGTGAGAGTGAATTCTTTGCTCACTTTAAAGCCTAAAAAATTAACTTTTAATGGGTAAGTCAGGGGACAGAAAGTGTTGCAGGATGAGGCAGGAGAGGGAGAGAACATTATCATTTTTCACCCTTTCATGTTCTATTTCTGAGTTATGAATTTCTCAATTTAAAAAGTTCAACTTCCTATTTTTCTGATTTCCCATGTGTTGCTGAGCAGTACTCGAATGTGGTATTGACACTGCTCGCACTCTGTTTACAGAGTTATTACTTTATATTTAAATACAGCTATTGCCATACAAGCAGTCATAAAGATTAGTAATAGCATTGAATAGCCTTATGTTGCAGTGACTTGGACAATCAATGTATTGGAGTGACCTGGAGTGACCAGATTCATCTTCACATGCAATTGTTCATGTCATTCCCAAAACCAAGAAGAAATTCTTTTTGCTTTTGACTGCACTAGTAAGAGAAAGAAAATGAATTGTTTATTTCCAATAAACCAGAAAGTTTATTTCCAATAAACTTTTTTTTTTGTCTATTGCACCAAAATTTCAGTTGAGAATGAAAAAAAAATCATTAAAAAGTGATTATTTTTTTTTTTAATTGTAATGACCACAGACAATTGTTTTCTCTGAGATGAAGAAGTAAAGAGATTTGGGGTAATTTTTCCAGGCTGTAAAAGTTTGCTTTATTTTCGGTTCCTTCATCTCCCTCAAAAAACTGATTTTGAGAAGCCAATTCTATGTAACAGAGAATACGAAAAGAACCAGTGTGTTCAAAAATGGCCTCTCGTAGAAAAGCTGCAAGGGTTTAATACAACTTTTTAAAAGTCTGGAAAGTAGACAACAGAGAAGAAGAATTTAAAGCAGAGGAGCCACAGTGCATGCCAGGAGGCATCAGAGAAAACAGATGAAAAAAACCCAGAAAGACTGGGATGGAGAATGAGGTAGAAGAAATCTGTGGCATGGTAGGAGTGATGAGAAAATGGGTAACCAGAGAGGATGAAGAGCAATAGAAGGAAAACAAATAAGAGATAAAGCAGGGGAAGAAACAGAAGGAGAAGAAAAGGAAAGCAGAATGAGAAAAAGAAGAGAGAAAAGAGATTAGGAAAAAATCAATTGCACAAATGAAGGAAGAAGATACTGAGATACTACAGTGACGTAAAAGCTGTAGAAGTGATTGTATGGACTATATAAGAAATTAAATGAAGGAAAGTGAGACAATCTCAAGGGAAAAGAATGAAACCTCAGAAGGGAAAGGAGAAAGAAGCAATTAGGGCAAGAGAAATTACCCTGGGTTGCAAAGGCCAAGAGGATGGACTAAGGTACAGTGGCAGAGTCAGTCAAGTCTGAACTATCTTATTTTTTGTCAAAGATTCCCACCTAATTCTCTGTGAGTTACCAGTTTTATGTTTGAGCTATGAAAGTGAAAAATGGAGAGGAAAGAATTAGCTTAAACTAAAAAATAAGTTTCTCAACAGCAGAAAAAACCTGAATCTGTATGCAAACAAGATGTTTTATTTTTTCCCAAATGCTTTTTATTTTGTTGAGCGACTGCTTTCTATAACTACATAAGGTGTAACTTGGAGTGAAGCACCTGAGGATTTATATCATCTCAGATATACCCTGCAGCATCCTAATCACAGTTGCGCTCCCTCTGACTCAGCAAGTCCTTACATGAGGCAGAAAGCATCCCCACCGCAGCGCATCCAGACTTTTTAAATCTGTGTACTGTTATAGCACATATAAATTCTGTGAGTTCTTTCACCTTCCAATTTTTTTCTCAAAGCTATTTAGGAAAATCAACTTGAGTTTGCATATTATCTCCAGGCAAACTTCGTAAATCAGTAGGGAGACAGCCAAATATATACCAAAATTCAAGAACCATAGCACAAAAAGCATGAGACAATACTGTTATTTACAGGAATGACATCACAGAGTACCTGAATAATATGGGACTAAATTAATCTGCAGAAATTCTAAGAATCTACTGTCGTGAATTTCTTTGTTCTAGAAGCAGTCTTAGGTGAAAGATAGTGAAAGTCAGGTAAGGGGTTTTTTTTAATCAGTTGACTTGTGCCCAT
Source organism: Ifrita kowaldi (assembly GCA_013398055.1). Lineage (NCBI taxonomy): Eukaryota > Metazoa > Chordata > Aves > Passeriformes > Cinclosomatidae > Ifrita > Ifrita kowaldi. Next base: position 57,544 of record VZRS01008556.1, read on the forward strand.
AAGAATATATAATTGGCTGTCAAAATGTCAAGCTATTTGATTTCATGACAAATGAAGAGCAAGGGAACAGAGATAAACCAAAAAATAACATTTATTTGCATGTATTTGTCCTGTCCTCTAGTCAAACAGAAGAAAATGCAAATGTGCCGTAGCTTGGATGTTACGGGAGCCATGAATTATGTAAGACAAAAAGTAGATAAGCATATTGAGAATAATGCTTTTAGCTGTGCAGTTCATGCCTTCACTAGAACCCCCCAATGGAAATATTGCCCCAAAATTCATCATTACCTGCTTTGTATTCCAGACACCAAGACTCATACTCCAATTCCATTGTTGTGGATAATACAAAGTTTTATTGTTCACTCTTCTTTATCCTACAGGAATGTCTGGGCCAACTGATGCGGGGATTATTTTGCGATGTCCTTCGTGTTGCCCTCTAGCATTCTCTCATGTCTGTGTTCCTAGATATGAGTTAGGCAAATTGAATTTTCTGTTTGAGCTCTATAGTGCAAGAATAACTGCTTGGCATTTGGTTTGTAAATAAAAAAAGATATTGCCTTTTATTTTCTGACAGAATCTTTTTCTTTTCTGGATAAAATGTTGGAATCACAGGGAATTTTCTGGGCAATGGTTAAGATATGGCTGACTGCAGTAGGATTCTTGTGCACTACATAATATAACCCACAGGTCTGATTAAAGTATTTCCAAGATGAAGATTCTGAAAAATAGCCATGATCAGTGCTATTGAGTTTGTAGAGAAACAGTTAAAAACTGGCCTGTACATCTTTATGCAAAGATTAATCACTTTCTTTCATGGGATACAGGGCAGAGAAAAATAATTTTAAAACAGAAAGTCATACAAATAATGAAAATCCAAAGGCATATGCTCAATTAAGTATAACACAGAAGTAAAATAAATAGGATGCAATAAGTAAAAGACAAAAGAGGGCAGGTGATGTCTTGGGGAAAGTGCACTGAGTGTAGGAGAGGAAAATATAATGTACTCTTAAGATTTAATGGTTACGTCCAATCTCCATTACATTGATGAAAATACTGACTAACATCATTGCCAATTTCATAAAAAACTCAGAATGACTGGTGAACATAAAGAGGGGAGTTAGCAGCAGGAGCAGTTATTCCACTCAAAACAAATTAGAAGCAATTTTGTTCCAATAACCAGTTCATTTCTATAGCAGGACACCAACTGAAATAACTATTTTTCATCAGACAAAAAAAGAGGGATAGAAACTACATGGCCTAGAAGGCCTAGCAGATGGAAACCCAGTGGATATTCTTGGAGGAAACACAAATATAATTACTATGACTATCATAATAGAGAGGCAATAAGATGTAAAGTACTGATAATGAAAATCAGTTTTCCAGAAAAAAAACATGCAAAGTATGTATTTTTATGTTAAAATTATCCAAAATAATAATAATAAAAAAGTAAATACAAATAAATTTAAAATGTGCAAAATGTAAAGCTTGTAAAGATTTGCATGGGCATACCCTGGCATGACAATAAATATGGTAAGCATCTGCAGATAAAACGAAAGGAAAATTAAGAAAAATAAGTTGATATTGCTGGGAAATAATTGATGTATTTTCCTGGGAATGCAGATCCACTGCAAAGAAGGAAAAAGTCAGAAACAGATGAATTCTCTGGAGGAGAAAATGAAAAAATATTGTATTTAAGATGGTGCTAAGTATTGTATGTATATAAATACGTTTAAAAAAATGAAAGGAACTAACTTATAGAGAAAAAATTTAGAACAAATAGCCTGCTAGGAAAAGAACTTGTTAACTATGCTGAAAGAAGGGAGAAACCACACTGTGGCTGAACACTTCCTTTGAACACAAAAGCACTCTGTAAAAGAAAATGAGGTAGTATGTAAACAGGAACTGTTGTAAAAGAGTAGAGAAAACCTGCATCATAAATACAATTTCAAGTCCCATTCTCTGACTAGAGTATTGTTGGTATCAACACAAGCTTTCATACATCCTCACATGTTAAATCAAGCCTAAAATAAATAGATGCCTGGAAAGCAAAAGAATAAAACTAAAATTGGGGATAAATTGCTGGGAAAATGGCTGATTTCAGTTTTTCATGTAATAGTAGCTCGGCATGTAAAAAACCTCTGAAAAGTGAGCATTTCCAAAGCACGGCATTTGATGGTGCAAAATAACTACACTACTGCACGAATTGGGGAAACAGTCTCACACCCAGACTCTTGTTCTGTAGTTCTTATCTACCATGAATAGATTTAACTTAGAGTAAAATCCTGCCTGTACACAGATTATCCACATGAGCAATTCCTGAATGTTTTCTGCAGCTTCAATTCATTAAGAGGGGAGAAAAGCATAAAGTGCAGCATTAAATTTCAGGTTTAGTTGGCATTTCATTTTTTTTAAGCTATTGTATTTTTTCAATAAATTTAATTCTCAGGAAAACAGTCAGTTCGACAGCTTTGAAGACTTAAGTGTGTTTCTTAGTACAGAAACACACTGTCTGTAATTAGAACTGAGGAACTCATTCACGAACAGTCTGGAAATTGTTGAATTAGGAAAATTCATTCGTTTGCTGTCATCATCTAAGTTTGCTGCAGAGGATACAGACATCACAGACAGAACAGTGAACAATTCAGTTGATTGGGGATCTTCCATACCTATATATTAATTCTATTTGAAATTGTCCAGGCAGGTAATAATACTAAGAAGTTTTAGTTATCAAAATAATTAAAATGTTTAGCCTGTACCTTTTCTAAGTCTTACTCCAGCATTCTGTAATATGTAGTATAGGGGGTTGGAATTACTGTAATTAGGAAAATTCTTGGGCAATAAATTGTTTTCTGAGAAAGTTTTGTGTATGATAGTGTCTCCTTCAAAAGACTGGTTAAAGACCGCTTCCCTGACCTTCAACACTTAGAGAACAGCCTTTCATCTACAATATATTTTTTAGTGTTTATGAAAGTGTGATGAAAGATAGGATGCTTTTGCATTCTAGTGCACATGAAAACAATTTTTTTCAGTAAGTTACAGCCACAGATTGAATTTTAAATGCCATTTATCTATTTTTAAGAACCTGTATCTGGACCAATATCCCAGAAAGTGAGTTTACATGTTTAAATGATAATACATTCCAACTCATTTAAAATGAACTTCTGTTCTTGGATGTGCCAACTGTACCTAAAATCTGTTTTTCAGTTAACTACCCAGAAAATTAGGCACAACATTGAAAAACTGTAAAATTTGCCAATATTTAGACATATAAGGGGGCTGAAGGGGGAAGGGTTTGGCTGGTTTGAGGAGGTTTCTTCCTATAAAACAAAACATGAGAACCATTTTCATAGTGTTTGGTCCACCCATACTTACCTCTGCAGCCTTAATGCTGCAGGAAGCTGAGAGAATTTGTGTATTTCTGTGGGCAAGCACTTGTCTTACAAGAGGCATTGAACAAAATGCAGGAGCAGCTATTGTCCCACCCTGCAACAACACAGCCCAACGCTGAAGCTATCTGCATACATGAAAATCTGACAGAATTCTTCATTTCAAGAGGCATTTGGACAATGCTCTCAGGCACATGGTGTGATGCTCGGGGTTGTTCTGTAGAGAGACCAGGAGCTGGACTTCAGTGATCCTTGTGGAGTCCTTTGAACTCTGGATATTCTGATTCTATGACTGATTCTATTATCTGGTGCTTGTGTCTTCAGTCTGTCACTGATTCAAAATATTTGCTAGTGTGCATGTGTGTCTATCTGTCTGTCTTTTAACAAACAGGCAGGCTTTGTTTCCATTCCTTTCTGGTTGAGTTTGTTTATTGCAAAGAGAGATAAGAAACTGAGGTTGTTCATGGTGTTTGAACTGAATGCAATTGGTAAAGTTCCAAGCTGTTGACAAGAAATTCTACAGACTGATGCTGCTGTCTTACTTTTTTCTTTTGATTTTTCTATTATCTGTGGGATATTCTGCAGGTTTCATTTCAGTCAGGGTCTGAAATATTGATGTCCATTTCCTTCTCTTTAACAGCTATGTATCTCCAGCTGAATTGACACATTATTGTGACACTGCTTAAACTAAAGATGAGGCCATTAATAATCCAAATGCGAATAAGATGATTACATGAGTTGCTACAATTGATTTAAGTTCAGCTCAACTAAGCAGTCAGTTTGTTCTTTTCTCCTTAGGTTTAATTTCTTCTAAGCTTCTTCCTTATTTGATTGTTCCTATTTTTTTTTCTTTTTTTAAAATAAAATATCATACAGTGCCCTTAGGACACTAATTTGAAATTCAGAGGAATGCCACAGGAGCATCACTGTACACACAGTAAGACCACCACCTCAAGAGAGAGGAAAGAGTTATTTGAGGCTCTAGTAAAGTTCGAGCCTCTTGTATATTAAATTCTAAAGTTGTTCTTAAAAACCAGAGCCTCATGTGTCTCACCTGTACCATTTCCTGTACCATTGCTTAGCTTACACTATCAATCAGCCTCGGATAAAAGCTGCTCTTGCTCCTACAGATATAAAATGTTTTCTCATATTCAGGGAGTAGCACTTTTATTTGTTTGAGATTAAAAAAAAAACATCTAACCAACATACCTATTGTCTCCAAATGCTTTCAGGGAGCTAAATCTATCAAAATTAAGTGGAAAATACTCTGCTGCCGCAGAATTGGGGGGGGAGGGGTGGAGTGGGGAGGGAGATATTTACTCTTTCTGTTTTGTTCTTGTAGTGAAGGTCAAACACTTCAAATGAAAGAGTTCAAGTAGCTGAGACTGAGTGAGGAACAAACTGTGCATAATTAGAATGCTCTGTTTTGAACACCTCCTATATTTTTGACACAAGTGAATATTTATGCTATAAAACCATATTTTGTGTTGTGCAGCCCTACTGCTTGTCATACAGGTTTTCAGTATTTCACTTTACAGCATATATTTGCATTCAGAATTCATTATGCACACATCACAAACACTACACAATGGCTGAGTTTAAACAAGTCTGTTTCTGTACTTTTGGATCAGATACAGCTGGCAGACTAAAGTATAATGAAAGCAGCAAACCTCAATGATAACTGAGCAGCATATTCTGAAACCTACAGACACTTCCAATTACAGGGTTTCCAAACCATTCTTTAACTTATACAGCTGTTTTAAGGTGCCCACGTTTTTACGACAGAGCCTTGCAAAAAAACATCAATCAGAAAGTAATAAGGGAAGATTTTTCTTTCCTCTTGTTTAGAGGCACTCCTTTTTAAAACATCAAAAATTAAAGGAAATTAAATGAACTCCTACCATTTCTGCTTTTAATCTGCAAAAATCTGGCTGTCTTGAAAAGGATTTTTGTCACAGAAATAATAATAATTTTTTAAAAGGGGGAAAAATATCTGATGTGAGTTTTCAAAAGCAATTATTGAGCAGGTTTTATTCAAATTTCTGTATGAGAGGAGCAGTCCTAAACCTTTTCAGAGCTCCAAAGGAAAAACCAAAATCATTTGACATTTTGGGGAGGGAGAAAAAGAATATAATTGTGATTTCTTACTTTAACAGATGGCACCATTCTTCTCTGGATGGTTCTTCCACTGAGAAATTATAATACGAACATTTCTGTTGAATGAGTTGAAACCGAAGGTCAGTACTTAAATTCACCTTGACTTAATTCTTCCTGTTGTGTCAAGCCATCTCTCATTTTGCACATTTCCCTTCTTCCTGCTCTTGCAATCAGCAGTGCTTCAAGTCACAAAGCAGAGCCACTCAAAAGACCACGACTAAAAAGCAGCAACTGTCATCAAAGAAAAATAAAACCAACATTAAATGAGATAGAGTTCATTAGAATCATAAAAGTAATCCTACATGTTTTTCAAATCTTAAATATTTCAGTAGTCATTTGAGGACAGCAGGTGAGCACTCCGTATGAAAAGGTTATTCAATGGTTACCAGACTGAAAATCAATATGTGCTTAACTTCTTGTCTCCATGTACTTAACTGCTTGTCTACATCAAGGCCTGTTCTGTGATCAGGCAAGAAAAGTCAAAACAATTAGCTGGTCATGTTTAAGAAGCTTCTTTTTCCTTATGGACACTTTGGCTGCAGCACACAAGGATATATATACAAAAATAAGGTGGGTTTTCTTCTTTTTTATGGACACTTAGTTCAGACTTTATGAAGTTGGCATTTGAGCTATGCACCTCCCCCCCCAGTTACTGAGCTATACAAGCAGTCTCAATTTATAATCTTCCCCAGAAACCCATAAAAATAAATAATTTAATAAAAGGATGAAGCTGATGAGTTTCTTTAACACAGCAGATACTGTTCTGCTACTGTAGCTGAATGTCCTGTACATCCCACAGCTCACTGTAGGAGGAAAACACAACAGAATAAGATGACAGAAACAAAACTGGAAACCACAGCAGAGAATAGTCTTTCAGCTCAGTTCTTCTGGAAAACTCTCTGACCTCACTGAAAATGACACACTTAGTCCAGCCTTTAAAATATCACACTCTTCTCTGAAGGCCAAGTTGAAGAGGTTGTTGTTTCATTTTGGTTAGCAAAATCTGTTTTGAGGACTAGGTCCTCAAAGGAGGAACTTTGTTCACCACAGTGAACCATAGGTACCAGATATCAAAGACACATGTAGGGTCCAGAAATACCATTTCATGGCCACGTTGCTGGGGAAAAAACCCAAAACCAAATCCAAATTCTCATGAAAATAATCATCCCAAAGCACACTAGATTTCCCACTGTCTCTACCACTCCCAAAGAATCACACCTAAGTCAACAAAATGTGTTGAGTACTAACGGAAATGGGCAATTAAAGCGCTTTTTTTTCCTTTAGAATTCAGCGCACCCAGCAAAAGGATAGCACAAAGAAATCCAGCAGCTGTCTTCTGCCTCTCTTTCTCTCTGAGAGCAATTGCAGGAAAGCTTTTCAGGCAGAACAATGACAAAGGAATGTTCTTCCTACACTAATGTAGAACACTTATTTAACAAAATTATTACCTTTAAAAAGATTCTTAAGAAACATTATTTTTGCACTGTTTTATTGTTGCACAAAGAGAAAAAAAAGAACATACATATTTCAGCCATCTTGAAATATGAAAAATAAAGCATTTCTGGCTACTTAAATGAGAGGAATGATATAATTTAATTGTGAATGACAGTTAAAAGCATCCATATCTGGGTTTTCATCCTGTAAATTACATTTCCCTACCTGGCTTGGCAAACATAAGATAAATAATGCATTTTTGCTTTATTTGCATATTGGCTTGCTATGAAACTAGTGACTGTGATTCACAAATAAGTCTTGTGTCTGTTTGTGGAGAAGAGTCATGCATTATGTGCTGTGTGTAGCATTTTAATTGTAGTGGACATTAACATTCAAGATTGTGAAATAAACCCAGCATTTATCCTTATGGAGCAATAGATTTATATCTCAGAATATGTACTGAAGTTTTTTTCAAGGGCTGTATGAAGTGGTGTTGCTGGAGGGATTTTACTAATAGCTGGAAAACAGTTTATTCCAGTGATTTCAGCGGTAAAACAATGATGAGCAAGAAAATTGGAAACATATTCAAATTTCATTCTAATGCCCTATATAGAGAGAGTCCCTGTTATTTTATTCATTCAAGTATAGTTAAAAAGTGCAGCGAACAAGATTGAATATAACCACGCATAAAACCCCCCACAGGATTTATGAGTTGCTTTTGAAGATTTTAGGTGTATTTTCCCAGCAGAAGGAAAAGCGAAATCCTTTTTCTTCCCAAAAGCAACACATAACCTGGCTCTTTTTTATTATACATTTTACAGGAAAATATTGAAAGTATGGTATTGAAAGATCTTTATCAGAGATACATAAGGACAAAGCCACACATTAAACCTATGATAAAATCCTTGATTCATTCTGGATTTATTTTTATATTTTTGCATTATTACTCTTTCTGACTTTTGGAAAAAGTCCATTGAAAAATGTTCCACTGATGAACTTCTGTTATTGGACTTCTTGCAGAATATAATTTCCTAATGATGCCCATGGAAGTGATGGGAAAACATCCCCCAGAATCCTCTGGATCTCTTGAATTTGAGACTGGATTTTCAGAGAAATTATACTTTACAAGACTGTATAATAGTGTTTTTTCTTCTGAATCCTGAGAAGCTCTGGCAAGATTATAGATACACAGAGAGACATGAAGTGGTCCAAACATGGAGATTTAAAAGATCCTTACCTGTGCGCACAGGTGAGGCTGTGACTTTCAGTACAAGATGTAATGGCATTCTACCACATATTGATTATAAAATTAGTTACATTTGAAGAAATTGAAAAAAATTGGTGTTTGGTTTTTGTTTTGGTTTTACAGTTGTTGAACCAAAAACTTTGCTTGTTTTGCTTTACTTGTTCAATAATTTTTATTTTTTATCTATGGTGAACATGGTAGCATTTACTTACATTTCTCTGAACTTGCCTGGAGGTGAGGAAGAGTCGGTTTTAGTATATTACATATTTGGCAGAAACCATTGTGATAAGGAAGATCCTACTCAGCTAGAAGTCTGTGCCTTGGAGAACCAGAGGTGAAGGACTGGATTGCTTCAGTTCCCCCTGTCCTTATTCACAGCCTAGAGTGAGCAGCAACCAGTCCTGTGTTTAGATTCAGACAAAAAATACTGTGTGTCTTGTTCCTGCAGAAGGATAACAACTTCTACAGCTCCCAAAATTTTCCTTGGGTCAGTGGCAGGATTTATTTCACAGATGACAGAAAGCCTGAAACGTTCTCATGAGGAGAACACTGTGCCAGTTTTGTCCTTTATATTCCAAAAGCCTCCCTTTTTAAAAACTCAGTGTGGCTTTTATGATTTAGAAGGTGACACAGCAATTTATAATAATTCTTGAATGCCACCAGAAGTCCAAGGCAATGACATTTCTGCTGTGACACTGCACTTTGCTATAAAATGTTTAATTGTATGGACTCTATCAGTTACTTTACAGTTTAAATATTGGAATCAGTAAATCAAGGTTGTCTTTTTTTATAATAAGTAGTTACAATAATGAATAGTCTATTTTTAAATGTGGTTAATAGTCATTAGAATTGTTAATAATTTGTTTTCAACACTTTCTAGAAATTGTGGTATGATTATTTTTTATTTTTAGGCAATATGAGGCATTTTTGGTTACAACTATGTTGAAACGCTCTATTGGTTTTGCACAGTCTGGTTTTTGGTAGCGGGGGGGCCACAGAGGGGGCTCTTCTGAGAAGGTCCTGGAAGCTTCCACCATGTCCAGCAGAGCCAATCACTGATGGCTCTGAAAGATGGACATGCTGCTGGAGAGAACTGGGCCAATGAGAGAGGTTGGTAACACCTCTGTGATGACATATTTAAGAAGAAAATCCAAACGGAGTCAGGGGGTTTTGCTCCTAGTCAGAGAGAGGAGGAGGTGAGAACATGTGAGAGAAAACAACATGGGGACACCAAGGTCAGTGAAGAAGAAGAGGGAGGAGCTGCTCCAGGCACCGGAGCCGAGATTCCTCTGGAGGCCGTGGTGAGGACCATGGTGAATCAGCTGTCCCCCTGCAGCCCATGGAGATCCACGGAGGATGTAGAGATCCACCCGCATCCCGTGGGGGAGGTGCCCGTGCTGGAGTGGGTGGATGTCTGGAGGAGGCTGTGATCCAGTGGAAGACTCGGTGGAGAGCGAGGGCCCTGCTTCCATTCTGGAGCAGTCTGTCCTTGGAGGGCTGCACCCCGTGGAAAGAGAGACCCACAGCACAGCAGTTTTGGGAGGGCTGTGTGCCTGTGGGAGGGGCTCACGCTGCAGCAGTTTTGGGAGGGCTGTGTGCCCCTGGGAGGGGCTCACGCTGCCGCAGGTGCGGTGTGAGTGCTGCTCCTGAGAGGGGACCCGCGGTGGGGAAGTTCTCGGAGAACTGTCTCCCGTGGGAGGGACCCCGTGGTCTCACAGGGGAAGGCTCCTATCCCGGAGCAGCGGAAGGAAATCTCGGTGATGGATTGACCAAACCCCCATGCCTTGTCTTCCTGCGCTGTCGGTGGGAAGGAGGGAGGGGCTGGGGGAAAAGGTGTTTTAAGGACTTATTTTAGTTTTCATTATCCTCCTCTGATTCTGTTAGCAATAAATCCACTTTGTAACTTTAAGTTAAGCCTGTTTTGCCCTTGAAGTGTTTTCTACTGGTCCTTATCTCAACTCGTGAAGCCTTCGTTAATTTTTTTTCTCTCCTCTGCCCAGCTGTGGCAGGGGAGGGTGAGCGAGCGACTCTCGTGGGTGCCTGGCATTGGGCCAGTGTCAAACCATGACAAATGCTCCTTCTGGGAGGCGCACTGCGGTAACTGCTTTGATGATTGTTACTGTATTTGACATTTTCAGTAGACTTTTGTAGCCAATCCACCTTGGCTAAATGGGTTCATGAAATTCCCAGACCAAACAGACTTACTGAGCAGAGGTCAGATTTTCTTAATGGATTAAATATCCATACCACTTCAGCAGGCCCCTGTGTGTTTCCATCCCTCTCTCACACATATATGCATACACTGAAATCAACCCTTAAGCGTATCAGATTAATTTTTTTGTTTTGAATGCATAATCTGAGTCAGTTTATGTTATTTTTGGTTTTATAAAGTAGTCTACTTTATAAACAGTATTTTGAATCAAGTAAGTAGCGTTTGGGCAGTCGATGCATGAAAGAATCTGGTCATTCCCATAAGAGTGCCCGCAAAATTTCTCCCTTAGTGTAGAAGAGACAATATAGGCTGCTGAATTGCTTATGTCATATTCAAAAAGGATGATCCTAATCAAAAGGTTGGAATTTTCCTCTCAGATCTGCAAGACAGATCTCCACTCCAATATTATTCTTTCCCCATATGCATGGAACTTCAAAGGATTATGTCTGTAAAAAGAGAAGGATATCTTAATCAAGATCAGCCATGCACATCTTGAGAGCAGAGTTTGCATCCAAATGAGGACTGACTGAAAAGTGAAATGTTCATTACTATGACTAGAATTGTGTGCAAAATTGAGAAAGTAATTTATGCTGTCAAGTTCAAAAAGAAAATGGACAAAGCGTTTCAGAATACATGAAAGGGAGCCCTCTCCTGTTGGCGTAGGAGAGGACGAGACAACCCAGCAGGCAACTAAACTGTGCCTGTGAGCACAGCCCTGAGCGAGGAACAGTGTGTATGATGAACCATCCTGAGAGATACATGCCTCCAGGTACAAGTCTCTGAGATGTGCTTGCCTCCTTGTTGCTGGTTTAGAACAGAGGAAATTCATACCAGCACTGATTGGCAGACATGTTGGAAGACAGCCTAAAGCTGATGAAATAAAAAACCTCTCAGTCCTCTCCTCCAGCTCTACATTCCTTTCCTGAATGCAAATATGTCCCTTTTTTTTTGTTTCTTCAAGGAAGAAAACCGGATTGTATCTGTCTTTAATAGGCAGCTATCATGGACAATTGGTTGATTGGAAATGCAAACTGCTGTAGATGTGGGTATTTTTAACTGCAATGCCTCAAAAAGATCCTGTCACTGTTGCAGAAGTTATGGAACAAATCTGACCAAATTAATTCAGGTATGTTCCAGATTAGTCACAGAGGCAGAGTCACTGAGGCCATCTAACCATCTATGGCGGGAGCAGCATATGGGCACAGCCTGCTGTCTGCCCTCAGAGACTGTTTAAAAAGCAGGCCAGGAATGCAACTTATGCTTCTGGAAGGGTAGACAGGATTCACTAAAACCTGATGGCTGGGTTTTAAATAGCTAGTTTAATATATTCAGAATGGAAAAGACATGCAGTTAGTGTACAATTTGGTATCGAACAACATAGCTATATGCATGAAATATATTTCTGCATTAAGGTAGTCAGAACACAGTTGGATTAAAAAAAAAGAGTGGGGGGGAAACAAGCCTTAAAGTATTTATGTCCCTTAGCTCTGTGTTCAGTTGCATGCAGTTCAACAGGTAGTTCCATACCAAGAGACCATCTGCTATGCAAAATGTAATCAATCTCTTTTTTTAAAAGGATAACAAAACCCCCCTTTTTTGTAACTGTCACTCATAGCATAAACAAGGGCATCCTGTGTCCTTTCTGCTCAGCCACAAGGAAGAAGAAGAAATTATCCCTTCCAAAAATAATTTGCCCAGTAGAGGTTGAAGGCATGTGGGTATACCCCACTGATGTCCAGAGACTTTTGGATGACAGAGGTCTCTCTTCAGAGCCAAGAAGCAGTGAGGTGTCACCCTTGGTGCCACGGCTGTGTGTGAAGGGAGGGCATACATACAGTGCAAATTTTGGTTACATAAAGCTTTTGTGACAATCCATGCCCAACGATGAAATAGAAAGTGACATCTTAACATAAAAATCATAAAAGAAAAATACTCAGAGGAAGCAGCTGTTCTCCCACTGCTGTCCCATCCTTCTTCTGTCAATCATAAACCTTTCTTCCTGTTTTATTTCAGAAATACATTTTATGTTAACCACATCAAATTATCTTTTTGATAACTAAACAAGAGATGAGGCAAAATACTCACAAACATCTGTATGAGCTCAGAATTCAAAATGCAATTTCTTTTTTCCAATCAGTGTATTTCACAGAAGCTTGAATTTTGAAAATACAACAAGCCCACTTCCAGACTTATGACATGCAATATATGTAACCTGGTCATACAACATTTTCCAGATTTTTTTTTTAAAGTCACTCTTTTATTTTATTTCATGTTGTGAGGACAGTAAATTACTTCAAAGTCCTTTAAGTGAGCAGCATACTCTTAAAGAAGATGTTCACATATGAAATGGAGCCTTCTCTTAAAACACTAAACTACCAATATAAATGTGTTTTTTGAAAACTGACTAAAAACTATCTCTTCAGCCACATAAAGAGGTTTGGAGGGCATTTCTGTGCTCGGAAAACACCTAAGATGAACTGAAAAATAATATTAAGGATCTAGCCTGCTCCATCTAAGTGACAGCAAAACACATATGTTTTGGGATTTAAACTTCACAGGCTGGTACACCTTTACCCCATTAGGCTTTTTGTCAAGGTTACTAATAATTTGTGTGTACACAATGGAAATAGTGTACTCTATCATACGAGTTTCCCGAATGTTGGGAAAACTGGTATCTGGGCAGGCTACAGTGTGTGTTCCTCTGCAAGGAGTAGGCTTTATGTTAAGAAAAGGAAAAAGAAAAGAAAACGTATCTGTTCCTGCTCAGTTGCTCCAAGTTGTAGTTTCTGGGATTCAAGGGCAGGTTTGAACTGATGCATCCTGGTCCCTTTGGCTGTCCACTGGCCCAGGAGAGGCCACATTTGCAAGCCTTTGTGCTTCTGGAGTGTAAACACCCCCATTATTTTGTGCTCAGTTTTTCTGTTACACCTTTGTTCTGAAAATAGTCAACTAAGTATAATAATATTTACCTTGTCTATAGTTTCTAGTTAAACCCCAGGGATGCTAAGTGTTACACAGCGGTGGATACAGATCAGATATCACATTTTTAATTTTAGTCCAAGGGGATTAATATGACAGTCTCTTCATCTTTCTAGAAGGAAGAGAGAAAACTCTGGAAGGGTGCGGAGAAGAACAGCTTTTTCTTGCTTAATAATGGATATCCTGCTTTGTACTTAAATGTGTCTGCTCTGTAGATGAAGACCAGTGAAGTCTAGGAGAAAATCACAGTACATTAGTGCTCTAGGCTACCTGCTGTAGTTTAGGCAATGAATCTTAGCGCTGCACTCAGTGGATACCACAAAACAGTGTAAAACAAGGCCAAGTTAATGACTTCAGCCCCATCAAAGATACTAGAATTCTATTGTGGTTATAGAATCATAAAATCATTTAGGTTAGAAAAGACCTTTAAGGTCATCAAGTCCAACTGTTATTATGTATTTAAAAATTAAGAGGAACTCTAAAGATTTACAGAGGGAGAGGAGTGCTGAAGAAAAAGGATTTGCCTCTGCCTCAAAGTAACATAGTGACTATTTACTAAATATTCATGGAAGATTTGGAGCTGTACTGCACTGCTAATATTCCTGTGTGAAGGAGCTGCGTACTTGAGGCAGTATCAGTCTCCAAGCCATCAACTTCCTTTGGCCTTTCTGCTGTGACTGTGAATTGTAGTGCTATAATTTTCACCAAAGATACAGAGGATGGAGGTTCCCATAACTTTTTTCTTTAGAAGAAGTGCGGCTACAACATCATATCAAAGGTGACAGGGAATATGGGTGCACATTAACATATCCATCACATCCATCTATGTACATCCCTCATATATATTCCCATTTTTGTAATTCTTTATATGTCACTGCAGTAGAGTCAAGAGCACAGATACTCACTTTATTAGAAGCTTTTTTCTGTAAACTTGACCATACATTCTCCCTCCCAACTCAGAGCATGCATATCTACTGCGGAACTGGACAACTGTTTCCCTGCATATTGCAATGAAATCTAGGTCAGAAACATCTTCTCAAGACCCAGTTTCAGTTGATATAAAACCTGGAAGTGTGGGCAGCAAAGCATCTGTGGTCTGCTCCAACACCTCTGAATAGGGAGAACAAACTGCAGGGGCCACCATGAAGCACAAATATTGCACATTTAGAAGAAGATTTGCTATAACTAGTAAGTAAGCAATCCAACAGACCCTGTGTAGTGGGAAAGATTGATGTTTCCATGCTAGTTTCCATGTTGGAATTCTTAGTGGCTGCATTGTTTCCCGCTTTCCTTATGTCGTACTTTCTTGGCCTACTTCAAAGAAGGGACACAAGGTCTTTTTCATCCTATTGGAGATGTCCAAGCACTTCTTAAAGGATGGCCCTCACTTGCTGTGTTTATCTAGTTTGTTCTTCATTGATTTTTCTTTTCATTTGAAAATGAAATATTTCCTACAGAATGAAATTGCAGTTTGACATGACACAGTGTAGCGTGCTTTTGGTTTTGTTTTCTTTTATTTTTTTTTTCTAGTACAGCAAAACTAGAAAATAAATTAAATTCAATTTGAACAGATATTAGGGTTCATCTCAGCAACCAAACTGGGAAACAAGAAAATCAATTATTCATTTAGCTTTTATAGGAACTTTTCTAAAGTAGAAAGCTCAGATTTCTAGTGGATGCGTTCTCTATTTGGACTGCCTAATGGCTTTGGGTTAAAAGCAATCCCTAATTCAAGACATGTTCAGGAGAAAAATGAAATCATCCTCTAGTTTTTGTCCCCTGAAAACTACAAAACAACAACTAGCAAGACCATATATTTTCTTTCAGTTTTAGAACCTTTGGAAAACTCACAGACAGTGAAGGATGAAATTTTGTTACATATATCATAAGATGCTTGCTTCAAGCACCAGCAATTAGGTAGGCATAAGGAAAATGCTACAAAAAACCCTCAGTTTTGACTAAGTCCACTAAAACAATGTATTAAGGTTTATGTGATGACCTGTGAAGGATACAATGTGGAGGTAAAAATGAAATTAGGCTGAACAAATAAATACTGTGTCCCAAAAGACAACAGGAACTTGAAGCTAGATGAGAAGAAAATAAATCAGGTGTGCCTCTATTGAAAGAAAACTACCAACTAAATAATCAAAGTTGCTACAAAACTGTTATTGCATAATAATTTTAATCCTTTGTCTTCCAGAAGATTAAATCCTTATTTCAGTACCCAGAAACTTGAATTCACTATGAAAAACTGACATGAAAAAGAGAAATGTAATTCATATTCAGAGCAGCTGTAATTGTAGAAGAAGTAACAAGTACAACCATGTTGACAGAAGCAAAGAACTTGCAGGAAAAGTTGGTGGCTAGTGTTCGAAATTATTTTGTTTCTGTTCCCATTTCAATAGGAAATGTTCAAATAAATATTTTTAATAAGAATATACGATAGCAGAAAAAAAAATCTATTTCTCTGGATTAAAACCAAGCTGAGTTTTTTTCTGAATACTCTGTGTCATAGTCCTGTTGAGAGAATGACAGAGTTATTCACTGAAGCTGTTCAATTAATGAATATATATTAAAGAAAATTGCAATCTACTCAATTTGAGGAAGAGGTGAAATCACTGAATAAATAATTTGTTATGAATTATTCATGTATATCTAGCAAATATGCAATTCCCTCTATTTTTCAGTAAACACCACAACATTTGGTTTTCAAAAGACATTAAGTAATCAGTCAACGTATCAGCTGCTGCCATTTCTCAGTTGAGGGCTATGAAAGATGTCTGTGGGCCCAATTCAGAGCTCTTTCCCTTCAAAGAAGGTTTATATTTATCACAAATTCATTAAAGTCTCCCTGAATTTATATCTTCTAAATGAAACTCTTTCCTTTTCTCTTAACAGTTTAATTACTTTAGATAATTAAACATTCTTTTTATTTTGTTGCAAGCACAACTTATATGATTTATGTATTTCCAAAGGCTTTTCCTATTTGCTTCTTTTTTTAAAATAAAAATATCACTAAATAATAAGAGTCAGTGCAGCATGGAAAATGAGACAGTTATACAGCTGTCCACTTCAAAAATTTGCTGGTTGCTTTTGACAGTGCTGTAAGAGCCTATCAAGATTTTAGGGAAGTTACAAAATAGCCACACTTTTGCCCAGTTATAAAGAGATTCAGACAACTACAAAAAGGAATTCTATGCCTTTGCAAAGCAAACAATCCACAGGGACTACTTGTGACAGGTGTAAGAAGAAACTCATTGAAACTTTACTGCAAAGAGAATAATAACTTCTGGTAAAAAGCACTCCATTTTAAGAAATTCTGTGCTCACCTGAGAACATAGAGCAAGCCAAATATTCTGCATCTATAAAGATGGAAGGACCTATCTGAAAAGACATAGTATTCTGGAAAATTTCCATGCTGAGAACTTCAGTGAAGAAAAAAAAAAAAAAAAAAAAAAAAAAAAAAAAAAAAAAAAAAAAAAACCTAACAAAAAAAAACCCAAACAGGAAATAGTCTCCAAGGAATACTTNAATTTCCCGGATGAGAACTTCAGTGAAAAAAAAAAAAAAAAAAAGACTTCCACAAGAGAGACTTTGTGAAATAGGCCTATAATTTCATTTAATCTTGTGTGCAAAAATGCGTCAGTAGGAAAACTTCATTTCTCTGGTGACATTCCTTGCTCAGTTATGCATTAATTATCATTATAAATTCTTACCTTGTAGCTATTAGATCTGCTCAGCATTACAATGCCCTGTACTTACCACATTTTTTGTCCTTTCTCCACCAGTTTCATCTGTTAGCTGGTTTATCCTGGGATGTTCTTGAAGGGAAATGGGTAATTTGCCAACAGCTTGATTTCCTGGTGGAACGTGGTGAAATTGAAATTACATGTTTTGCTAAGTGGCAACAATGTTTTCACTTTAAAACAACAGAATATAATTTGTTCATTTCTTAGAACTATATAAGCAAACTTTTACTTTTTAACATGCACCACGTCACTTCAATTCACTGGGAAGCAAAACAGTGGCATGGTATTAACTGTAGGAATATGTCATATGCATTAGTCTGTTCTGGAAACAAGGTGCTCATATGACCTCCCAGCACCAGATAACTAATTAGCTTTGCCTGTTTGGGATTACTGACTCCAGCTACAGTACTTATCCTGACTAATTACATGTTTTCTCTCTTCCATGCCAGCATCAATTGTGTAAGCAGAGAGCTTTCATAATGATGCTCCATACTGGCAAGGAACAGATTGATTCCAAGAAGTCTAGAGGATGTATTTTTTGAAAATTAAAACAATACAGTGACTTCAAATATAGCACACGGTAGATGTTAAACTGGGTCATCATGTACAAATCGTATCAGATACTTGACTCCAGCTATTTCTTTGTCTGATTCTCTGCTTTCCAAATTTACCTGGAGTATGGAACCACTGTCCATAGTCCCTCTCAAGGCTGTGGCCCACAGAGGTATTTTCCCATACATATGTGTCTAGACTACACTCCCTTCATCTCAAAAAGTCCATCAGAACCTCTTTCCTCTGCCTTTTATTGCACAACCAGTCCCATGTCATTAACACTATCCAATGCCTCCTGGGCTGTTTCTGTCAAAATGTGTGTGGGATGGGAAAACGTTTGGGAAAGGATGGTTGACTGTTGTTGCTGAGCTAGAAACCAGCATTAAGGCTTCCTGTTCTTGATGCTGCGGAGCATTGAAAAGGGATCAGAGGGGTCAGCTGTTGCTAGAAATGTTCATTGTTGCCTCTCATTTCCGAAGAGAAAAGCCACAGTCCCACTCAGCCTGCTCTCTGGGACAGGAGGCAGGGGCTCACTGCTTTGGTAGCATTCATTCTATGGATTAAATGGCTGAGTCTCCTGGTACAAGCAAAACAATGAGTAGAACTGTGATTCTTCCATCATACTGCTGTCCTGTAAAAAGATCTGATTTTTGTACACCTAAGACCAGTTTTGCACAGTGCTAATAATTGCATCACTCCAGATTTGGATCCTACAAGTTGTAAAAATAAAACTCACTTTGAAAACATCCTTTTACTGCTATGATGGGATATCATTATATGTTTTTATATTCTGTCCCCAATTAAACTGAGTGACTTTTAACGTAATGAGACGTGCTCAGTCTGTCCCCTAAACTAGAGCCCTTCTTTATATTGGCTCTCTCAATTAAGCACATTTCACTTATTTCCTGAACTCAGACATAATTTTTTCCTGTATATTCAGTCCAATTTAAATGCACTGTGAGGGATACATAGAAAATGCAATTTATCTATTAATAAATCAAGTTAAAGAAATTCTTTGCCCATCCTATTAGATTTCATGGCAACCTTTGGCATTTGTTTCAAATAAATGTTTTTCTACTAGAACTTGCTTTAGTTTCTGACATTTTAGCCAGCATTTTCCTTTTAAAACTCATGATCAGTGACCCAGAAAAAGTTCAGACACACATTAACCAAGTAGGGGGTGGCCTTACTTTATGGAGATCTGCTGTCTTTAGCCTTTACTCTAACTAGAAAGCTGAATCATCTTCAAAGATGTACTTAGAAACATTTCAGTGGGGTACTCTTGGAAAGTTTTACCATTTTGGCCCTCATCCCCTTTCCACAGGTTTGCAGATATTCTGAGTCACTATTACATAGTTCTAAAAGGATTTGGGGGTCTCCATACTCTAAGTGACTTCAATTTGAAGGGAATATCACCCTAAAAAAGAATAATGTCAAAAATGTTATTCATTCCCATAAAAGATATGAGGAAAACATTTGACTATTTCTGCAGAGAACTGTTTATGGGTTTGTTTGTTTGAATGCAAACTTTGTCTGCCATGGGACTGAAGTTCAATACCTTAGCATAACTCAGGCCAGACTGTGGGAACCGACAGCTGGACTGAAAGTCTCACAGACTTCGACTTGGACACAATCACTGTGTACCCATGAGAATTCGGTTTGTAGCCATGAGAATTTTAGCATCAACAGAAGCAAGAAACCAAAACAACAGAAAAGGAATGCACAGCTGTTTGCGGGAGGCTGGTTTTGGGTTTAGAATGGGTGTTAGTGCAGGTAGCCAATAATTTGTAATATAGTAACTCAGTAGCCAATGAATATGCAGCGCGAGTGCCAAGAAAGTGTATAAAAGAGGCTTTGTAGAATTAAAGATGTTTTTATGCCTGGAGTTGTTGGTGTAATCAGACTAGGCAAGATTTTGCTGTGTCATTAACATGTGAGTCAATTGTATTTTTAAGGCTATTTTCCCAGTGTTTGAAGAATAATGATATCAACCCCTGTAATATCAGTGACACTTACATTTAGGAGAGGTGCAGAGAGATAAGGAAGCATCAACAGAAATTGAAGTAGCCATGTTGCAATGAATGAAAGTTACTTGTAATTTCTATAAAATACCAATGTTCCCACATTCGCAAATGCCATTTCTCTAAAATATACAGTGAGATAGGCTCACATTTCACTTTCCTTTACCCCTTTTACTTCTCCTAACTGAAACTCAAATGAACACCAGTTAGGATAAGCATGATGCGTAATCAATTTTCATTAAACTAATTCATGGAAATGATCACATCTACTTAAAATATGATAAACAAGGAGTTCATAAGCACAGAATTTTTCTTAGGAAGAAATAATAGCTGTTGCTGCTGTTGATTTATAGCTGCCACCAGTGAAGGAAAAAAAAAGATATCTTTGGACAGTATTACTGTGGATAAATTTAGACCTGACTACAAAATAAAGAGGTTATGAAGTTCCTGCATTACTTAGCATCTACGTAATATCTTTCAGTGTGACCCGGAATTTTTTGCCTACAACTAAAACAGTTGATTTTTTTTCTTATGTTCATAAAATGAGGTCAAAAACACTCAAAAATTTTTAGTTTATTTAGGAATATTAAACTGGAGCTGAGCTTTCATTCCTTTAAATATAATATGTAGTTTAGTATAATGAACAGAATTTTAGAGTGAAATCAGTGGTATTAATTTCATTCATCTGTATAAATAAAATTGCTAAACTAAGCCAAATTTGTTTATGAACAGATTTTTGTAGTATTCAACTTCAGATTAACATGTGGTTTAACATCAGGCATGATGCATGACTGCATGACTCTGTGGCGTGAGCTGAAAAGCAAATGCACTTCTGCCCTGACATCAAAAACATGACACAAGATGCCCTGGTCTTGGGCATCTGAATCCCATTCCATGTGTGAAAATGAGAGAAAGAGGCAAGTTGTCTTCACTTAGATCTCCAGTATGATTTCAGGGGCTCAGGAGCACCCAACCGGGCCTTCTGGTAAAGTGTTGGGTTTAAGCCATGAACAAGCTGTTATGGCCAGTGGAGAGAGCTAAAGAGCTTCTCAACGCAAAGATGCCACTGTGGGGCCAGTTAAATAACTCCAGGGTCCCCCAGGCTTTCCTGACCAAAGACTTGTCATTTGACTGCACTTGGGCATCCAGTGCTACTTGAAATGCTTTAGGGTACCTGAGAAGTCTGCCTCAGTCCAATAGATATGATGGCACATTCAACCCATTACTCTCTGGAATGCCAGCTGGAGATGCGTCTTAAGTACATCCAATGCATCTCAAATGGCAGTGGATGTCTGTGTGTAAATAACTTAATCAAGAAGAAAAATTATTGAGCTATAACTATCCAAGAAATCTAATAAGACAATAAAACCATATTTCTCACTATTCTGGACTCATGATTTCTTTTTTTACTCAGTCTTTCCATTCAACTCCATATGAATATTTGGCTTGGTATCTACCTCATGCTGCTATAAAACATTTTATTGCTCAAGTTCCTTTGAATAATTAAACTTAATCTGTCTTCCCTTGGCAACAAAATGGAAGACAAGAACTTTGAAGTACGGAATGATATGTAATAATCTTGTGGACACCTCTTATTTTTTGTTTCTGAGTTATCAGAATAGCTGTGAGACATTTTGCTTTATCTTTTGCTGAATAGCCTGAGCATAATGTTGTAAGTACACAAAAGAAAATTATAAGCATTGAACAGCAAAGGAGAACCTGATGTTGCATTAATGACACTTCAGTTATTGCTTACCAAATTAACCTTGAGTAGGAGCAATAAAGACAAGGCCAGAGAGATATCAAGCAGCTAATTGTATGTTTTTAGTGCAGAAATTCACCAAAAAACGTAAGATGCTTTTATTACATCTGGCCTACCCATCTTTTTATAACTTAACAGCCCAGAGAGAAATGCAACAATCTATAAATGCATTAAGAACTGTCATGTGAGAATGATGTTTTTGTAAAGTGCTGCTATAGGTTCACCTAAGAGGAGAAAATACGGAAAATCCAAAATCTGTGTCTAAGTTTTGGACATTTTAGGGTGGTACTTTGTAGCTGCAATGCTGTTATGACTCAAGATGCTTTCTTCCTGCACTTTAAAGCTACTTTAAATTTACTTTAGTACACCAAAACTAGATTAGAAATTCAGTATCTAATCATAAGCAATTATGTTCATATTTCTACACTCAAGCAAGTGACTCCCTTTATGAGTTCAGAACCTTGTCATAAAGTCTAACATTTGGAATGTAAAAAGCAGTATATTTGATAGGCATAAAAGTCCAGTCCATCAGCCACTTTAGAAGAATTTGCTTCTTCGACCTCATGCATCTTACAGATCTTGGCTTTCACAGAAGCTGAATCTAGGGATCATTTAAAAAAAAAAAAAAGCTAAAAAAGATAACACCAGTATTCTAAAAATACCTGATGGTGCCCACTTTCTGTGGTAGAAAGAGGTTATCAAGCTGCTACCATACCCATGGTTCTGTCCTTGCAAGATACCAGTGATCAACTGGAAGAACAGAAACTGAATAGAGGTAAATTACCATTGTGAGAATCCAAGAATTTTCAAACTGAAAAGTCAATTGACATGCTGAAAATTCAGATATGCCTTCATAGTTATAAGCAGGGAAGAACTGGTCAGGAATGTGAAAGCTGATGTCACCCTCGGCTGGTCAGGAATGTGAAAGCTGATGTCACCCTCGGCTACCAGTGTTAATGGGATGTTGGATTTCAGAAAAATGACGGTAGGAAGCAAAAATCAGCATAATAACTCTAATTTCAGGCGAACAGACTGTCCAAGGATCTGCTTGGAAGAACGCCACAGAAAACACACAAGCAGAGAATCACAGAATGAAAGGGGCCTCTAAAACCATCTAGTTCCAACTCTCCTGCTATTGGCCGGGACACTTCCAATGATAAGGAATCCACAACTTCTCTGGGTTACCTGATACTGAGGACTTCCCCAAACCAAGTGCAGGACCTTGTTCTATTTGGCCTTATTGAATGAAGTTCATATGGACCCAACTCCTCAGGCCTGTCACGTCCCTCTGAATGATATCCCTTCCCTCAAGCAAATCAACTGAACCACTCAACTTGGGATTGTCTGCAGACTTGCTGAGGTTCCACTCAGTCACAATATGTCGCTAATTAAGATACTGAACAATTACTGGTGCCACTACAGATACTTAAAAGCAACCATGAGTTACTGGTTTCCACTTAGACATTTTGTCATTGTCAGCAGCATTTTGGACATGGACATCTAACTGATTCCTTATCCATGTGACAGCGCATCCACCAAACCCATATCTCATCAACTTAGTGGCAAGGACTGTACCAAAGACCTTACAGGAGTCCAGATAGATGACACCCATAGCTCTTCCCTTCTCTACTGGTGGAGTCAAATTCCCTTCTCTACTGTAGAAGGCAAATTGATGAGTCAGGTGGATCGGTCCTTAGTGAAGCCATGTTGTCTGTCCTGTCTTCCAGATGTTTTGACATATCTTTCATGAGGATCTGTTCCATGATCTTAGCAGGCATGGAGGAGAGGCTGATTGGTGGATAGTTTCCAGGGTTTTCTTTATTAACATTTTCTTTGGTGACTGGGGACTTTACCTGACTGCCATGACTTTTCAAATATGATGGAGAGTCACTTAGAAACTGCATCTGATAATTCCCTCAGGCCTCTGGAAGGCATCATTCTGTCCCATGAATGACATCAGGTTTCCCTACAAGAAAGACATCGAGGTGCTGGAGTGTGTCCAGAGAAGAGCAATGAAGCTGGTGGAGGGTCTGGAGCACAAGTTTCATGAGGAGTGGCTGAGGGAGCTGGGGATGTTTAGCCTGGAGAAAAAAAGGCTTATGGGATACCTTATCACTCTCTAAACCTACCTGAAAGGAGGGTTTAGCCAGGTGGGGGTCAGTCTTCTCTCAAATAACAAATGATAAGACAAGAGGAATTTGCCTCCAGTTGCAACAAGAGATTTAGATTTCTTCACTAACAGGGTGGTCAGGAATTGGAATAATCTGCCCAGGGAAATGGTGGAGTCACCACCCCAAAAAGTATGTAAAAGATGTGTAGATGTGGTGTCTAGGGACATGGTTCAGTGGTGGAGTTGGCAGTGCTGGGTTGGTGGTTGGACATGATGATCTTACAGTTCTTTTCCAATTAAAAGGATTCTATGATTTTATGATTCTATGATTTGTTTGGTAAAAGAATTTAAATCCTTTTTCTTGCCCTAAACTTTGTCCCCAGACTTACTTTTATTTTTAGCTCCTTTGAAAGAAGAGTGTATTTCTTTTGAAGCAATTTAGTTACAGCACAATCTAACAGTAATATTTCCTGGACTAAAATAAAACCAAGAAAATTGGAAAAGTATAGCTTCAATATACATATTAGCATGATAAAATCATTAGTGTGCAAAAGGGTGGAATAAACTCTGATAGACAATATGTTATCATCTTGAGATTATTTAACCATAGTCAAATATAGACTATCAAATGGGAGTCAGGTCCCTAGGTGCAGAATACATTTTGGCTTTTCACTTCTAATTAGCCAATTTGGACTAGAGGAGCAGCAAAATTTATAATTTTTATTTTCTGAGCTAAATATAGCTTCGTGATTTTTCAAAAATACTGTATATAGCAGCTGATGTACAAATTAAGCTATGCAATTAGACATCTGTTCTGGTATAATAGTAACACCATAAAATATAAATGTACCTGGCATGTTTTTAAACAGGGATGCAAGGGCTCATGCCCAAACAGGTCTTATTCAGACCTTCTTTACCCAGAAAGGATGAACTACACTTGAAGAAGAATATAAAAAAGTGATATGTAAATTACCTCTTTTGTTTTCACAAACTGGTTACCCTCCAGTGGAGGCACAGAATCACAAAAAGTGATTAATTATTTTCCATTGACCCATCAGGGTATCATCAGTGGTGGAAAATTTTCTGAAAAGAAAAAAAGTGTTTGCAGAGAAGACACTTATCCAGCACAAGAAATTTCACCTCAACATGAGGAAGAATCTCTTTCCATTGACACTGGCAGAGCACTGGAGCAGGCTGCCCAGGGAGGTTGTGGAGTCTCCCTCCCTGCAGACATTCCAAACCCACCAGGAAGAATTCCTGTGTCACCTGTTCCAGGTGACCCTGCATTGGCAGAGGGGTTGGACTGGATGATTTCCAGTTGTCCCTTCCAACCCTAAAAATTTGGAGATTCTGTGATTCTGTAATATTATATGCTCCCCTGTACCTTTACATTTTCAAATATGTCAGCCTAGAATGACCATGGCAATGGAAAAGAATGCTTAACTTTGATTTCATAATTAATTAAAAGATCAATGACTGTTTCACACAGCTGGGTATTAAGCTGTCCTAGAATCTAATTCCAGCCTTCTGATACACAGTTTGGGGCCTTTTCTTTTTTTCAAATGTCACATAAAACTGACCGAGTAAGTTTACAGAATACCTAATGAGAAAACACTACATCATTCTTAACACAGAGCACAAGCAAACAGTTTTATTCCTGTTTGTGCAGCTTAACCTTCTGCAAAAGTAATTAGTTCTATAATTAAAAAGCTATTTGGAATGATTAAAACCCTGTTATCTACTGGCATTTAAAGACAAATGCAAATGTCAGAAAGGATGAATTAATTAAAATTACTATTTAAAAGGAAAAAAGTATATTAGTGTAAGAACTAGAGGATGTTATTTACTGAAATGTTACGATATGAGGTGAAGTTGGATGTTCAGAGGATAAAGAGAAGGTTGAAACAATTTTACGTGGCATTTTGTAATGTGATCTGCTGCCATTCATGAATGTATCTTGTTATGTACATGCACAGCTGTATGCCTCAGTAGTTTAGGAACTATACTGCTGCAATCTGTAGTTTAGGAACTATAGGGTTGCTCACAGAAATCCTGTTTTGTCTGTGCTTTCCAGCCCAGATCCACATTGAAATGCCAAGGGAGAATCATTGCAACAGGGTGTGCCAGCTAACAGCAGATCTTCCAGAGAAAGTGTAGACATGCTGTGAGAATGCCTTCCGTCCGTCCTTCCTTCCTTCCTTCCTTCCTTCCTTCCTTCCTTCCTGCCTTTGTCCCTCCTCATCTTGCATTCCTCTCTTCCTCCGTTCCCACCTCTCATTCCTCCCACGCAATTAATACAAAAGAATAGTGAAGTAGCATCAAGAATCCTCTTTCATAAAGCTGATTTCCCACAGCTACCTATACTGAATAGATTTACTGCAATAATTTACCAAATCCACAAAACAGACACAGTGAGGGAGGCATGTTGGCAATGTGTGCTCTGTGTAACTCAGATGACTTTTTCAGAGGTCCCTAAAGAGTTAATCTGTATAAAGGCATGTCACCATGTGAAAGGGATGTCTTTCAGGAGCATTTCAGCATGCACACCTGCAGTAGATATTCTGCATCAGCCCCTGGGAGGAAGCTGTCTTTCTTCTCTGATAATAGAAAATGAACCTAAGGAGATAAGTTTAATCTTTGATTACTATGAATACCCTTTCTTGTGCCAAGAGGACTTGGGATTTTCTTTACCAGCCTCAATATAGAATCATGACAGCATTTTTCTTCATGGAAGATTCTTTTTTCAGAGCATGAAGCTTTCTTCTTTTTATCTTATCCAATTGACTACATAAGAGCATAATAGAGACAACATTGCTTTGCCTTCCCATCAGTGACAAACCACACAGCCAAAACATTTGAGACAATTAATACCCAGAAACTTCATATTTTAAGGCAGTGGGCTTGGTCTCAAATGTTTGTATGTTTGAACAGTTGTTGTAATTTGTTTCTGGATTTATCACTATCACCTTGAATCTTTAGATTATGCTAAATTTATGGCTAAGATGGCTATTTTTCAAACTGGTTTTTAAAGGCAGTGACATTGATTACAAGGTAAATTCTCTTCCCACTGCTTTGTTAAAACACTATGGCCAGAAAAGATTAATTTTCAGTGCACACTCCCACATATTAGCACAAAAATCATGCAAGTTTCTATTACTCACTCAGAGACAGCAACCTCTGTTAATTCATATGACTTAATTTGACAAATCTCTGTTTATAAGGCTTGTGTCTTTTCAACTTCATTATAAGGAGTTCAAGAGACACTTCAGAACTTGCTCTGGGAGGAAAAAAATCCCTGTGAAATATGAATTATCAATTAGCTACAGCACAGCATATCTCTGTGTCTTCAAGAAATATTGTAGCAATGACTCATTATTTCTTAAAAAAATAGGATCTTCATTTAAAAAAAAAGACCTCTAAGTTTTAAACAATTTGGATAAAATTACAAATTTCAGACTTAAGAAGATAATTATCTTTTGGAGTGAAAATTTCAGGATGTTTCCTCTTCACTTCAAAGGGCACAGGAAAGCTCAGCCAAAATCGTTTGCATAAAAGACATTACCAATTATCCATAGTTCTACAACAAACATTTTGTTACTGATTAAAGTGCATAACCTCTAAAAAGCATGGAAAAGAGAATGGTTG
The DNA here is from genome assembly GCA_013398055.1 of Ifrita kowaldi. NCBI lineage: Eukaryota > Metazoa > Chordata > Aves > Passeriformes > Cinclosomatidae > Ifrita > Ifrita kowaldi. The sequence continues at coordinate 84,797 of VZRS01008556.1, forward strand.
AAGGATTTTTTTCTTTGTTTATAGTGTGTTTAAGGCATAAGCAAAAGGAAAATGTATCACTAACTCACTAATTTCTAATATTACTGTTCTGATATTAGTTTTTGAACATGTCTTCATTTACTCCTCATTCATGTTGTCAGTTTACACTGTAAGCCCTTTGGGACTGAGGCTGAAACTATGAAGTACAATGTGTTTTCACATTTCGTTCTGACTTGGCTTAGGGCATTTATGTAATACTGTAATATAAACTGAACCATTTTAATGTAATAAATTAGTTAACTAATTTTATATCTCTCAGTAAAAAAGGTCAGTGAAAGTGTGTTTTTTCTTTTTTCCTTGCTATGTTATCAAATAATTTGATTAAATTATTTGCATGTTAAATATATTACAGTTTATGTGTACCAAAGCCTTTTTTCTGCAACTCTTTGTACAGAGCACAGCAGGGAACACAATGTCATTAAATTTCAACCCCAGTGTGAGTTACTGCTTTATCTGAACATAAGAAAGGTTATGCTCTAGGCATAATCCTCTGCAGTGAGGTCTTGATTCATAAACTCACTGCACAGTTCACAGTAAACAGAGAAAACATCAGAGCTGGTTAGCTTAGTCTTCATGTGGGAGTAGGAGGTTAGACAGAAAGCACTTGTAAATCTCAAGGTACTTGTGCTTTTGCTCCTTCATCATGAAAAAAGAAGGTTAGAAGAGACAGCAGGGAGTGATTGAAATGTGGATGGAAAATCTTTGAAAGTCACTCTCCACATGTGCAGATGCTAGAGAAAAGTTCCTTTGTTTGGCCTCATTACTTTGTGTAGAAAGGAGTAGTTCTGTGGGGGTTTTTCCCCTAATTCCACTCCAGATCATCACTTCTTTTTTCTCATTTTAGGCAAGCAGTTATTCTTACTGATTGTGTATTGTACATCTGAGCTTATGTCCTCTATGTGGGAAGGGGTTGAAATAAAGAAATTAACACAACCAAGGACCTGTTTTGACAAAGTGTGTTTTGTCCGTTCAAGAATTTATTTTTTAATTTTCCTTCACATTAAGGGTGTTGACTTATCTAATATGAACTATTCTACATGCCTTTTCATATTACCAGCCTTATAGACTTCCAAACAGCAGAGTATTGTGGGAATTACAAATCTTATTTGTTCACTGGTTTTTAACATAATATACCCTGCTACGGATGTTACCTTTTTTGGTCACTGGGTTTGCTGCTGTTAATAAGCCTCTTGCCCTCCCAAAATATGCAGGTTATCACATCAGACTTGGTGTGGCTGGTTTGGTTGTTTCTGTTGAATATGTATATACTCATATGTGATAGGATAATTAATTATTAAACTAATAAAACTGACAGACCTCTACGTTACATGAAGGCCTCACTATGGTGTTCAGTACTGGCCATTTAGTGCTATAGCTATATGAATTTTTCAGAGTTGAGAGTTGTATTAAGGTTATTGCTCTTCATTTTCGTTCCAGTTTCTTTCTGAAAAATGTCAGTGTAACTGATCTTGTTTCCTCTGACTCTTTGATCTTTTCAAGGAAAATAAGACATATGGGTGATTGCAGCAGAAATTCTTCCAATGAAGGAAAAAGGTACAGTAAATAGCTATCAGTGAAGTTCTTTGGCTGTGGTCACTCTTGCTTTAGCACTTGTATTTCTTCTGTTGCATCCTCCTCTGCTACAAGTCACTTGCAACTCCTACCCTTACATGGGTCAATTCTCTAAAACATCTTCTATATGGAGAGAGTCAGTGCCTAGCAGCCCTTGAAGTACATGCACTCACCTTTTTTTCTGTTGGTGAGGAGCCAATGAATAAACAAATCACTGCCTTACACTGAGGGAAGAAAATAAATTTGGCCAAATGCTTACTCTGGCAGGTGGACTCTTAAATGAAATGCATCTCATCTGCCTTCTAGAGCCAACAGTTTAAATGGCATTAGAAACAGACCTATGTAAACCCATGTCAGAAAGACAAGGTAAGATAATGAGAATCTAGATCTAGACCTATTTCAGGAAATATCTGTACTCAGAATCAGATGTTAAGAATCCTAAACCATCTCTTTAGTACATTCTTGATGACCTTCATTACAGCGTCACAAGGAACAGGATAATAATAATGCAAATGGCCATCAACAAAAGATGATGTCTAAATCATCTACTTTTACCAATCAACCAAATTAAATCTAAATATAGTACCATTCCAGTGTGGTATCTTCTGAATGATCTGAGCTACATTCCAAATTTTCACTCAGTCAGACACTTACTCACAAAATGATGCTGTTAACTGCAAGGCAGCAGACTGGAGATAAATGTTGAAGAATGATTAAAAAAATATAAAAATAAAGGAGGTACCCGATTAAAAAAATATAAAAATAAAGGAGGTAACCATTTTAAAAGATAGAAATGATTTATTCAAATCCCAAAAAGAATAAGGCTTGAGAATCTAAATACATTATAAATCAGCAGGCTGTATGAATCTAAAGTCATCAATGAAATCAGCTAACTTATCAAGGAACCTCAGTTCCATATGAGATGCAGTTAATGTTTTAGTTCCCTATGTGCCTTCTCCACAAGTGCCCTATTTTGAATACAGGTGAGTTCAATGATGATCACCAGAGTAGGTGCTTGAACTACTGGTATTCAGGAGCACACACAAATCTCTGTAGAGAGACCTGTCATTTTAGTTTATATCACTGCTTGAGGTGAAAGAGGAACCCTCCTTCCTTCCTATCTTCTCCCCTTTTTTACGCATTAAAGTAACTCACCACTGTAGCCTAGTAAGCAAAGTCTCATTAATAGGAGCATGCATTTACTGTGTGACTCAATCCCAAAATATTGGAAGTAACACTTCTCAGGAGGATGTCTAACTTAGTGGGAATGTGGGAGCACTCTCCACTCATCTCATTCCTTACTGTGCCATTAAGGTGTCAGTCAAACTGTCCTGTGCTTCAGAGAAAGGAAGAGAAGGGTGCAGACACAGTACTCCAGCCCACCCGGAGGAAAGAGGTGACCTGAGGGTGCAGGGGGCTTAGGCAAATTAGGCAGTGCTGCTGCAGCCGATCCAGTTGAATCTCCTCATCCTAGAGGAATCACAGAATCAGTGGTTGAAGATTAAAAACTTTCTGGATGTTACCTGATCCACCAATCCTCCTCAAACAGGGCCACCTAGAGCGCACGAGCATGTCCAGAAGGCTTTTGAATATCTCCACAACTTCTCTGGGCAGACTGTGACATTGCTCTATCATCCTCACAGGGATAAAAGTTTTCCTGATGTTTACAGGGAAGAGCCTATGTTTCAGTTTGTGCCCATTTCTTCTCACCCTTTCACTGGGTACCACTGAAAAGAGCCTGGGTCTGTTCTGTTTGCATTCTCCTTTCAGGTATACAGACACTTATTATTATTTATATACTAGACATGGTATACAATATATTTATATTTTTTATATATATATATATGTACATAATTTACGTACTCATCATTTAATAGTAAGTTCTCCCCTGAGCCTTCTCTTCTCCTGGCTAAACAGTCCCACATGTGTAAGCCTCTCCGCAATAGCTACTCCAGTTTATTGTCATCTCTGTGGCCCTTCATTGGACTCTCCAGTATGTCCAGGTCTGTCCTGTAGAGGAGCCCAGAACTGGACATAGTACTCCATGTGTGGGCTCACCAGTGCTGAGCAGATGGGAAGGATCACTTCTCTTGACCATATGTTGGGCAATACTTTGTCTAATGCGGGCCAGTATACAAATGCATTTGCCTTGTTTGTGGCAAGGGCACATCCTTGGCTCAAGTTCAACTTCCCACATTGCCAGCTGTCCTCCTGTTACTGTAAAGCTCCTTATTTTCTCATGACCTGTTCCCAAACCGCACACATGTCCAGATGTCCCAAGTTGTGTCCAGGTGCTGATGGCACCAGCAGGTTCTGCAGCCTCCCCACCTCCCTGGGGGCTGGCAGCTGGTGTGCAAAGTCAGCTCTGTTACTGTGCAGCTGTGACCCTGGATCAGGCTGCTGTGAAAACAGCTACATTGTGAGAAGGAGCTGTCAGAAGCTCTTCTGGCGCCTCCCCACCTGTCTTGGGGGCTGGTCTGGTCCTTTCCCTTGCCCTCTGCCTGAATTCTCCTTGATGGCTTGGTCCTGGGGTTTGTATGGAGATCTGGGCTGTGCCTGATACTGACAAAGCCAAAACTCTGGTGCTCTCCTTGTTGGAGAGGGGACTGCATCCCATGTGGGTGAGGGCACTGCTCTGCCAGGGATTCTTCCAGCTCCCCAAACCCTGCACTAACTACTACAGTTCCCTGGCTCCAGGTTAGCCTTCTCAGGGCCAGAGAGATGATGTGCCACACTCAGGGGGCCTCTATGCTTCCTGCCTTCTCTCGTCACACCTCTAATGCAAAAGACAGGGACTGCTGGACCCACATCATGTTTAACATACAAATACTTCTGGAAGGGTTTTGTCATGGACTGCTCATATGCTATAACATTGGAAGAGCTTCAAGTGAACCAGGTTCTTTTAGGAAGTAAAATGATGAAATTGAAGAATATTGAATTTACTTTCATGTATGTTTGATCACTACTGCCATAATGGCTACTGGTCTTAGTGAGAATTACTGTATCTTTAAAAATAGCATTCATAGAGCAGAATGTGCCAAAAACGTGCCTGAAACAGTACTAAATGTAGCAGATTGCTTGCAAGAATAAATGTGATCTGCCAGTTTTATTGACATCAAACTGGTATTCAGCAGTCTTGTCTAGATTTCACTTTTCCGTGAATATAAATATTTACTATATATTATATGCTTAAACATCTATAATATTAATCTGCAATACTGGCTACAAACAGAGTCCTTTGTCATGTCAGCATTCAAATACCTCTACACTGAAGATATTTTTATGAGTAAAGGAATCAGAGTTTATTGACAGAAATATATATGTATATTTTCCTAGTTAAGCAGATGGCAAATCTAGACACAATTAGTAAGTGTCTCTAAGGCAGTCAGACAAAATCAGCTCTTGTCATTTTGGCATATCACTCAACTTTCTTTGGCTGAGTATCTAATGCTGCTGAATGGTCATAACAACTTGTTTAACAAGACATAGCCATTGCTATCCTTTCTTTGATTTGGAGAAAAAAGATTGCATGACTTTTTTTCTACTTAGTGAAAGCAAACACTTTTCTGATCAGATTTTAATAAATTTTAATAGACCATTGAAATCAGTATTTTATGATATTATTCAATTCTGTGCAATAACTTCTAAAATGACATACAGTTTCATCAATGCAATGCATATTATCCTGGCCCAGCATCAGTTATTCCCTTAAAATGAAGCTGCCTTTTGCACTAGCAGATCTAAGATTCACTGGACAGGTCCTGAAACACCAATCAAGAGGCACTGTTTCAGTGGCTTCAGTGGGGTCAGCATTTTACCGCATTTTTTTTAAAGGATGCTCTGTAATACAAAGACCTTCCTATCCTATGAGCAGGCAAACTTCTCCTGCCTACCTTTAGCACAGCTTTATTCATATGTGCTATTTCTCTCTGTGTCTCGGGGAATCCTGCCTACAGGTGACAGGGTTAGTGTACCTTTTACATTGAAACAAACAGAGGAATATGCTGTAGATGAAAGAAGAACAAAGATTTGCACTGCAGGGTTTTTTTCTACAGAACTTCTTAACTGTTATTCCAGAAATACTCCCCTGATTTAAATGACTATCATGCTTCTAATGTCCAAATGTCAAAAAAATAATATTGGACTGATGTCACTCCCCCGGTGAATATGACAGAAATCTTAGCTGTGAAAATTCCTGTGGTTTCATATTTGCATTTAGGGAATCTTTGTAAAACAGAGCCAACTTAGGTTTCAGGGTATAAAATCAAAGAGAGATTTATATTTCATCTTTGGTTATTGTCTCTTCCAACTGAATATTTAGCAAAGGTTTTTGGAAAATTATCCTGCAGTTTATGTCAAACAAAAATCAGTATCTTGATAGGTTTCAGACAGAGCCTAGACATGTTCACATATTGGTTCAAGCTGTTCCTTACCTAAAGTAAAAGACAGTTGGATATATGAGAATTCTTATTGATCTATTAATGTCTTATTAAATCAGTACTCCCTTTTTATAACACCTTCTGAAGTTTCAGATACCGTCACTGAAAAAATTGGCAAGTCTCCCAAGTTGTGACTAGGCAGTGAAGTATCAGAACTGTTTTTTTCAAGAATGTAGGGATTATATCAGAATTTTTGAAGTTAGAAAGTTGTATTGGGTTTGCATGGACAGGTTTTGGTAGTGGGAGGCTACAGGGGTGGCTTCTGTGAGAATCTGGTAGAAGTTTCCCCTATGTCTGACAGAACCAATGCCAGCGGACCCCAAAACAGACCCACCGCTGGCCAAGGTCAAGACCATCTACAGTGGTGTGAGCACCTCAGGGCTTAACAAAGCTAAGGACAGAAAAATACAAAAACAACCCTGCACAAAAGCAAATTGAAGATTGAGAAAGGAGTGAGAATATGTAAAAGAAACAGCCCTGCAGATACCAAAGTCACTGAAGGAGGGGAATGAGGTGCTCCAGGCACTGGAGCAGAGGGAACCCACACTGAGGCAGCCTGTTTCTGAAGGACTGTACCCTGTGGAAGGGACTTATGGTGGAGCAGTTCATGAAGAGTTATAGCCTGTGGGAAGGACTCATGTTGGAGAAGTTCATAGAGAACTGTCTCCCATCAGAGGGGCTCCATGTTGAAGCAGGAGAAAAGTGTGAAGAGTCCTACCCCTGTCCTTCCATGCTGCTGGAGGGGAGGAGGTCGAGAAAATCAAATTGAGCCCAGAAAGATGGGAAGGGTTGGCAAAAGATGTCTGAAGACTTGGTTTTATTTCTTATTATCCTACACTGCTCTGATTGGTTTTCCTAAGTAAAGTCTCTTTTGCCCATGACAGTAATTGGTGAGGGATCTCTCCCTGCCCTTATCTCGATGAATGAGCCTTTTGTTAAGTTCTCTCTCCCATTCCCAGCTGAGGAGAGAGTGACAGAGCAACACCTGGTGTTCAGCCAGGGTCAACCCATCATGGAAGGACACATTCCTGTTTAAGTTTAGGCTACATAATTATGTTCAGAGCTTGAATGGAAATACAGATGAGAATTGCAGTTCTAGATCTTCACAGAAATCCAAGTATTCTTCAAAAGAGTAGCAGCATCTGTGGCAATGAAGGACCTCACTGCAACATTAAAAGCAGAAAGCTATTCCAGTAGCAGTTAATTCATAAATGTTATTGCCAGTTGTGGAGACAAAATGATCAGTTACATAGCTTCAGTATAAGAATATGGCCCTCCTAATTTATCCGTGTATAATTAATGGAATGGCCTTCAAAGGCACCATTTTAATGAAAAAACAAACAAATGAAGAAAAAAAACCATCCTAAACTTCTGCTAAAGAATGCCAACAAAAAAGTTTTACCTTGTTATTCTTTTAAGAATTTTATTTATAGTATACTGTTTGTAGCTTAGTTGAACTTTCTATTAAAAAAAATCAATTTCACATTAGGAATCATTTAAATTAAACACATTTTTCAATGACTACTAGCTTTTATTTCCAAATGTCACCATCAAAATCAAACACTGAGGGCAAAAGGTCCATGCCTACAAAATAATGGATTTCTTCATGTATATTTCCAATAACATTTAACAGAAATCAATGTCCATGGTGATTGTTTAGAGATTGACAAAAATAATACATTGTTCATATTTCAGTAATCAAAATTCTTCTCCTAAAATTAAAAGAATTCTGCATTTTTCTTTCTTTTGCTTATAACACAGTTTTATTCTTAGTTTTATGATGAAAAGAAAATTAAAATGTAAGGTATATATGTACTGCTGCCAGAAGATTTCTGAATCTGGTGAAATGAATTGCTTATGCTAACAGTCAGTTAAAAGGAACATAAATCTAAATTTACAGTGGCTGACACCTGAGCCTTGGTGAAGGATTCAATTTATACATACTCACTATGCATTTCATTACTGTAAGCTCTCTTTATAAAAGACCTCCCCCCAAAAAAGGCAATCCTCTTTCTAATTTAGTAAACAACCACACCTAACTTCTCCTTTCAAAAGCACTGGCCATGCCCATGGAAATTGCTCTTCTCTGTATTATCACCGGCTCATGCTAAAAACCCATGCCTCTTTGTGATAATACTTCTTGCATTATCAAACCATGTGATATGACAGGATGTGTGTCATCTTGCCTCAGGTGGCCTGTTAGGTTTAAAGCTGAAGGCCAAGCGACACAGCCATCTGCGCATTGGTACTGCTTCTGCCTGATACTTTCCCCCATGCCTCTAGTCTAAGGACTTATCTTGGTTACCAAATGTCCCTGAATAATATATGTATAATTAAAAATAAAATGGAAAGTGATGTATTAAACTTAATGCAGCAACTTTCAGAGGTTGAACAGATGATGTCTATACACAAACTCGCAGTTTTCTTAAACTGCGCATAGCCTCAAGACCTTCAGGCCTTAAATGCAAACTGTAACATTTAATACATATGCAACAGAAAGTGTAACATCTAATTAATTTTGTTTTCATTATATAGTTTACATGCATATATAAGTATAGTTTTGGGGTTTTGATAATCAAACAGAGAAACAGAGAAACAAAGGTCAGATGGATGAGACAGAAGAAATTCCTTTATTTATTATTTTATTTATTATTTTATTTGTTCCTTTTTTTATCTTGTTTTTATCCATAATTACCCATCCTTATTACCAAAACATGACACCAGCACGGAGTGCATCGAATGCAGGTTACAATGAATGAACTCCTCAGGAGCAAGCATAAACCTTCAATGACTGAATCCCACGCATCATTTTGCTCCCTATGGGAACGTATTAGCCATGCATGCAAGATGATGTGTACTGTTACTCCAGGCAAGAATGAAACCATACCACAAGCATCATTCATCCACCCATCCCAGTGCACCTTCCATCCAGATTGATGGCTAAAACAGTCAAGTAAATGTTTTGGTTTTTTTTTTTTTCACAGGGACCCAAATCTCTCTAGGAGAACGAGTGAACTGAATGTGAATCTCACACAGTCTCAGAGAGTGTATCGCCCAGAGGGCTACTGTAAAAAGAATCAATTCTAAAAAATGAGACTGCCTCTTGGTCTTTTGCAAGTATGAGTTGACAAGTAGAATTTCCCAACATCCAGATATTGGTGAAATGCCAATTTTTTTTTTTGGTATATGCATATTGAACAGTGTCAGCCTTTGAGGTAAAACTAAAGTTCTGCTCAGCACACCAGGATCTCATTCATGTGCCGGCTTACCCAATGCAAAATGTATACATTTGCCTACTCATTGGGAAAGGGAAAATGTAGTATTACTTTACTGCGTGGATGAACACTTTAAAAGCACTTTGCCAGCTTTCTGTGGTATCTAAGTTATTCTTAGGCTAAGTGAGAGGACATGATCTTTAACCAGCCAGGCTGTCGATCAATACAATAGGCACAGCACAAACCTTTTGTTTCCTTGGCCCTTGTGATCCAAGGGGAGTTGCAAAATCTGGGCTAGTTCCTCCTTAGCAATCCTTTGAGTGATCTCCCTTTTACTTTTTACCTTGATTATTAAGTCCCTTGTTCATCAAAATTCATTTATCAGGCATTTTTATCAAATTTGTGCTTCTTACCATCAGAAAATTAATTTCTTTGCAAGAACAGATGTCTTTTTATGTTACAGTTTTTATTTTTATACTCTTTTTAGTCTTCTGTTATCTTCATTCATAGAATGTGTTATCTGGAAAATTTAGAGTTAGACAGAAAAAAGCTTCCAACAGTGTATGGTGCAATGCTTATTTTAAAAATTATAGTAATCTCTATAGCCTGTTGTGATACTGTGGGTTTCAGTCTTCAACACTGACAAAAACAACATTTAAACAGCCCTTAGAGTAGAGAGCTGCTCTCACATATGCTTCCCTGACATATTTCTCTCTTTTTTTTCCTTGCAAAAATAGCACCCAATCTCAAGTCAAATTTAATGACGAAATGTCATACATGAAGCCATAAAAACTTAGCCAAAGGGACTTCTTTCCTTGCAAAATGTCAGAAATGAAAGTCTGTAGCCTCAAATCTGATTTCCCATTCATACCAACTGTCTCATTCTACTGACATAAAGTTCCCCAGCTAACAGAAACATGATGAAACTTTTTTTGTGTGTGCTTTGGGAATAAAAGACTAATAAAGACAGATAGAAAGAGCTAATATCATCAGCATTTTATTCAGGACACCAAGGAATAGTTTCTGAAGCACTTGCTGTTTTGTTTGTTGGGGAGAAGTGTAGTATGGTACAAAATGTTACCTGCTACAGTTCCTTCCTCAGCTGCAGATCTCCCCAGGCATCAGACAGCTTGTGCTGAAAAGAGAAAATCTGAAGCTTTGCTGATTGCCACTGGAAAGCAGTGCTGTAAATCACAGTCTTAATGTTTCCTTTCTCTGCCTTGACCACATAACCTCAAAGAAACAGTCTGAAAAAGAGCTGGAGGATTTTTTTTTAAGAGATATACCTTAAAAAATAGTCTTTCAAAAGAAAAAGAAAGGTCCTCAAAAGTAAGAATCACATACAAGAAGTGAGGGCCGTTTGTAATGGGCATATAATAGGCTCATTAAGCTGCACCTCTACAGCAGGAAGACAGGTAAGACCCTTTTCCCCTCAGGCCACCACTAACAGAGAACAGAGAGGAAACCCCAGAGAACTTCAGCAGTTGCAGAAGAACAACAGTTTAGGGAAGAAAGAAAATAAGGACAGGATGGTGTTATAAAAGGCTAACAAAGGTACATGGTGCAGGTTGCAGGAAGGTAATAGACTCATGTAGACCCAGATAATTTGATTTGAGAAGGGTATATATCCATCTTACAGCCAAAGTGAGAGAAATCTCGGAATATTTATTGTTGTCCTATCCATTCACTGTGTTTATATTGTTACTGCAATTTGTACATTTGGGGGTTTTTTGGGTTTTTTTGTTCAGACCATTCATATCATAGCAAAGTCATATACTCGGTTCCTGTTGCTATATTGCTAGGACTTCATGGCTACATCTGCAGACATAGAATGAAGTCTCCCTTTCACAGAATCAGAATCTTTAAGGCTGAAACAGACCTCCAAGATCATTGAGTTTTATCTTTCACCAAGAAGCACTTTGTCAACAAGCCCACAGCACTAAGTGCTGCATCCAGTCATTTCTTGAACACCTCCACTGATGGTGATTCTAGCATCTCCCTGGGCAGTCCATTCCAAGTCCATTGACCACCCTTTCAGTGAAGAAATTCTTTCCGATGTCCGGTCTGAACCTTCCCCAGTGCAGGTTGAGGCCATGTGTTCATGTCCTGTTGCTGGTTGCCTGGGAGAAGAGACCAAACCCTACCTGGTTACACCCTCCTTTCAGGGAGTTGTAGAGAGGTATAAGGTTCCCCCTGAGCCTCCTTTTCTCCAAGCTAAACAATTCCTGTTCCCTCAATTGCTTCTCACAGGACTTACTCTCTAGACCCTTCACCAGCTCCACTGTCCTTCTCTGGACATGCTTCAGCCCCTTAATGTCCTCTTGAAGTGAGGGGTCCAGAACTGAACACAACCCTCGAGGTGCAGCCTCACCACTGTCGAGTACAGGGGAGGAGGATAACTGCCCTGGTCCTGCTGGCCACACTACCCTGGACACAGGCCAGGACACCACTGGCCTTCTTGGCCAGCTGGGCACACATCTGACTCATGTATGGCCAGCCATCGACCAGCACCCCCAGCTCCTTTTCCACTGGGCATCTTTTCAGCCACTCTTCCCCCTGCCTGTAGCTCAGCATGGGGTTACTGTGACCCAAGTGCAGGACACAGCACATGGCCTTGCTGAACCTCATACTGTTGGCCTTGTCTTATCAATCCATATTTCTCTGTCTCTTTCCCAGTACTCCTTCTTTTCCAATACTCTTTATGAAGGACTTATCTCACTTACATTTAGCTATCTTAGGTTAATTGTTTAAGCACTTATACAGCCAGGAAGGGAAAGGGGAGAGTAAGGAAAGAAAGAGGCAAACAACTATTCTTATCCTAAAAATGTGCATAAAATGGGTGTCATGAGTCATTCTCTAATGGATCTTTTCTATGTTAAGTGTTCAATGTCTTATGAATTACCTATGGATTATTTGCACGTCCTACTGGTCTTTGATACTTTCAGCCAGTGAAAAAAAAATTGCCCACAATAAAACAGGCATGGTGACATTTTGAAGGCCTAATTCACTATGAATGCTGGTATTTTTAATAGATAGTCTAGGAAGTGAGTGTCATGTGAGTCAGAACCCATTCATGGGTGAGCAATGATTTTGCAGTCATAATGAAATGCAGCAGGATGGTCTTGATAGGTTGGCTGTTCAGATGTGGGTAGATCTCTAAAGATTACTTCAAGATTAACTCTAATTATCTGTCCAGTGTTGATATATCTCCAGAGAACCAAAAGCAAGTGATTTGCAGGTGTTAACTGCATAGAACTGCAATGCAAATGCACTCAGTCTGTGTTACAGTCATTTTCCCTTTCTACATGAATAAGAAGAATGGAAAATGGGAAAATAGGGCACAATAACAAGTTTGGGTTTGGAGATTAGAATGATCTTCAAAGCTTCATAGTGTGATAACAAAAAATAACACTAACACCTTACCACTATAGCACATCTGTATCTTGATTCACTAAGGAACTTTATCAGATCCTTATCTTGGCAACCAAACAATATTATTTGTGCACCTTGTTATTCTGGTGCTGCTCTTTGCCTCCTGTGCTACTTACAACTCAAGCAGTAAAGCTAAAAATGGTGTATTTGGAAAAATTGAATCTCTGAGTCACTCCAAGGTAGCAAAGCAAATTAAATGAAAATTGGAAGAGCTAGAATTTTTTTCACATGAGTGAATAGTTTCTTACAGAATAAATACAAGGCTGTTTGAGTGGAAAAAACCCTGATTGCCAAAAGACAGGAGAAAAGCTGTTCTATTTTACATATAAATGAAACAGAGTAAATAAAAAAATTGTATTTAAGTCACAGAAACAAATTGAAATCTGGTTTAAAAAATGCAAAGAAACACAACCAACAAAACCCTCAAAAGCAACTTTTGTTCTAAATAACCTGTATCCTGTTCAGTTTGTTACAGTGTAGGATTCTGTATAAAGACCACTTAATATGTATCCAATCAAACTTCCTCTGAAATTAATAGAAAGATTCCCAGTTTCACTTGGTTTTGTTTAATACTAAATCTTCAGGGTTTTAGCTAAGGCCTTATTCAAACTCTTCTAAAGAGAGTTAGAATCTGCTTTACCTCCCTGGTCTTTAGATTTCATCTTCTAAAATACTGAGGTGATCTAAAATAGGAAGTGGAGAAATTACATTTCTAAATGTCATAAATGTTTTATCTGTGATATGTGTTTTACTCCTACCCACACTTTTTTCCCTTGACATTGATTGAGATCTTATTTCTACACTATTTTATAAGTTTTTATCCAGCACCTGTAGCAAATCAGTTACAACATGCTGCCATTTTCCCTGGACCAGTACATTTGTCTCAGAGCATCTTTGTGACAGTTACATGTTTCTTTTGATCCTAAACAGTAATGTAAGGAACATTCAAGTGTGTGATTGTATTTGTGCAGAGCCGAGTTGTGAGACTGATGCAGAGCTATGTGCTTGTCTTTTACATTCTTTGCTCTTTTTGTGTTGAGAGTGATGTCCAGCTGAGTTTTTGTGATTGTGATTATGTTATCAGTATGCTGTAATTCTGCATTGATTTGAAAAGTTGGCAACATAGTGAGTGATTTAGAAGGAAGAAAAAGGAGGTGGTCCATTATCTCCCAGGCAGAGCAGTTCTTCTGAAATAATTATTTATTTTTCTTTTTTCAAATTTCCACCATGCCACAAACCTTTTAAATCATGTTTTGCTGAATTATACTAATATATATCAAGTCATATGACACAAAATACAAGCAGAATAAAACTTCCCAGAGTTTTGAGTTACGGTTTTTTAACTTTTAATCCACTGCCCCAAAACAAAGGCTGGTCAAAACCACCTTGCCATAGTCTAGATCTGATGCACATACAAACTTTTTGCAAAAATTGCAAAGTTTCACTTGTCAACTTTTGCATGCTTTTTTCATTGGAACTTTATCCCCCTCTCATACTGTAAGATATTTATCTTTCATTACAAAGTACAAATGGAAGATTTAATCTTCCAGTTTTAAAACTGTACTGCAGAAATCATTTTCTCATTCTGCCTCTTAGACCTTTTTGCCAGAATTTGCATTTAGATTCAACAGTTAGTGAAATGAATCCAGAGACTTCACATCTCCAAATTCCTATTGCTATTAAGGCTCTTACTGTTTTTGGGGCAAATTTTTTATTTCATCTGCACTTTTGAAAGGATCTTTGGCTTCTATCAGGTGATATTTTGAAAGAGATTTTTTTAATAATTAATTTAATTATGTCTTCTCAACAGATATTGAAATGGTAGAGACCAAACTGTAATCAACCTGTCAATACATTTTATTCCAGCTTCACAGAGGGTCCAAGATGCTTGCCATTGCCCACATTCCTATGTTTTTTCTAGGAAACAGCTACAGATTTGTCACACTTCTGAGGTGGAAGGCAGTATTTTCCTCTTTTCTGTAATACTTTTATACTTCCCTACTTCTGAAGACACAACTTCCTCCTGAAATAACTTCAATTAAAGTTATCTAGAAGATGTCAGCAAAAGTAAACGAAGGACACTTGAGCTAAACTAATGCATTTTTATAAACTGATAATGATAAGAAGTTTATGAGAAAATAGAAGCTTAAGTCTTTTCTGAAGCATGCTGAATGAGAACAAGCTAAAAGTCTTTTCACAAATGTAGTTCCTCTGACTTGTTCAGATGAGGCATCTGAAATTTCTTTTTCAACCCACTCAATCATGGAAGGTCTAGATTAGCTATTAAGAAAAAATTCTTCACTGGAAGAGTAGTTAGGAACTGGAACAGACTGCCCAGGGAAGTGGAAGAATCACCATCCCTGGAAGTACTCAAAAAAACACGTGGATACGGCAAATGGTTGGACTCATTAGTGTCTGAATTCCCTTCAGCCAGTCAGAGCACAATATATCATGTATTTCTCCCACGGATCTGATTTTTCAACACAGTTGAAATACTGGACAATCACTAAAAATAAGCCACAATAATGCCCAAAACCTTCTCTCCCCTTCTCCCCCAGCAAGTCTGGATGCTTCAGTGAGCTAATTATTATTATGTTTAAAATAGAAGGCCAGACGTTTCCATTTTTATGAACTGTCTTGCTGCTGCTGCTCAAGGCATGTAATCTTCAAAGCTCTTTGCCTGTGAGATCAAAACAACCAATTTTCTCTCCTCAAAAGTTGTAGGGCCTGCAACTTCCTGGGTTGGTTTTGAAACAGAAAAAATTCAGTGTCTCACAAAGTTTTTTGACCATCTTTAGCAATGGATACAAAGAAAGGAGGCTGGGTGGGGAGATAAATATGGCTACTTCGGTTTAGGTTGAGCACTTGGCCACGAAGAAATTCAATTTTTCAGTTCATGTCTTCCCATTATTCAAAGGTCTCCCAGCTCTGCAATCTCTTTGGTTCATAGTCCAGTGAAACCATGTTAAACTAAAAAATGCAGAGGCCGGAACCCAAAACAGGAGTTAGAGAAAAGGTTTATGAAAGCAGTCCATGTTGTCAGGCATTGGCTTGGGCTGCACTCCTCTCCAGTGGTTTTAGTCTGTAATCTGCAGTGGCACATTAGGTGTTCCTACAGAAGTGACACGGTGAAAATGCCATACTGAAATACTTCATGTACATTTGTATGCTTCTGAAGCCTATCCATTGGAAACACATAAATTAAGTTTCTTGTCTGTGTTTGTCAAGCATTAATGTAGGAACAGGCAATAAAGTGATATTAAGAAAACTCGGGGATGGTTATGTTAATCAATAGATGCCACAAGTTTAGACATCAGTATTGCCCCCTGCATAGCTGTGTTTTTCCAACTTTGCAGCCTATGATATCAAGACCAAACCATCTTTAAAACACTCCCACAATCAAGGAAAAAGGCAGAGGGAAAGGCAGCCTCCACAATTTCAAGCTGGGGTGTCAGTCCCTTTTGGGATATTACTGGACCATCCCTCACCTATATGACTCTTCATAGTGTACAGCTGTTTCTTAAAATTTCCTGATTCGGTTTTTTAATCTATCATAAGGCCTGATGGTTCTCCGATGAAATCTGTGAAAATATTGATATTGATTCCACTGGAGACATGTCAAGCTCATACACAGTTTCTCCTTCAAGTCCTAGAGAAATTTAATTAAAGGGCAAGTTAGCAGCAAGGAAACTTGAGAGGAAAAGCAGACTTGATGAGCTTATGGATGGAGATCAAATGGGTTTGCACCAATAGCGCAAAAATTTCTAAAAGTAAATTATAATATGCTTCCTACATTCAGCTCTGGGGCACCTTTTTGCCTTCCTGGATGTGAACTTTGCAATCAATGCTCTGTTTTTGTGTAAGAGTAAAAATATTTCATGGTAATACCTCAATATAATGTTAATTTCTACTGATTTGCTTAGTTTTGGTGAGACTTCAAAATCTTACACAATAAAGCTGTTAGAAACTTTTAATGGCTTTTAAAGGACCTAATAAACTGCTTGGCTTTTATTTTTTTTCAAAAAAGTGTTTTTTGCATTTCTATATTCCACTGAAATGCAGCAAGTTAAGCCTGCTTCTTAGCCATTCACCTTGCTACATATCAGCCTGTGAATTCAAACAGCAGGAGTAGCAATGCTGTTAGAAATAGTTACACAAATTCTTTCTGTGAAGGAGATATTTTCAATACAGATTTAATGAAATGCCTACTTTGAACTGGGATTTGCAAGGAATGTGCAAATGGCTTGAGCAACCTTCATCTGCACACTGTTATGCTTGCTAGGCTTGTAGGTGACTTGCCTGTTAGCATATGTGTGTGTGTGTAGCTTTAAGTGTACACGGGTAATTTAGCAGGCAGAGAATTTAAAAATGTAAGTGCTTATCAACTGGGCTGGCAGAACTGCTCCATTAGCACATCTGGTAGAGCTGCTGCTTTGAGATGTGACGTGGAGATGGATGAGCTCCAGAGTTACCCCACTTCCCACAGGCTGCACGAGCCAGCAGGACTGCCTGCCAAGCCCACTAGGTTCATTAAGCTCACTAGAACCCTGCAGGAAAAACCAATTTTAAAAATAGTTTTCAAAGGCTCCCTGGGTTTAAAAGTTCTGGATTCTTTTCCATTGCACCATGCAGAGAAATCTTTGCTTCTAAAGCACAATTTACATCCCCTGAATAAAGAGAGAGAAAATACCTTTTTGGTCTATTTGATGCACATGACCTAGCACTTCTGTTGGAAGTTATTTACCCTGTTTTTCAGCTTTGGTCACCTAATCCTTGATGGGAGACTTATGAGTGACCAAAAGGTGGCCACTTTGTTGAAAAAATCTCTTTCCCTCTGCAGTTCCAGAAATGCTTCATTTCCACATCTTAAAATGCCAGGCTGGATTTCCAGGGGTATACTTTCTCACCACAATATTTTTGGAGGTCCTGAGAGCTCAGGATTTTATTGGTGTTGATGCTGTGGTGTTGGGGATGGGAAAGAGGTTATCAGCTGGTGCCAGGAAAAAAAATCTCTCTTCAAATTCACAAAATGTATCATCTAAGATATGCAGATCTTTTCTGCTTTCTTATTCTATTATCCACATTGACTACTAAATTCTTCCCATTCTTCCCCTGCAATGAGGTAAATATTTAGACTTTCTCAGACTAAGTATGGATGTGATCTTGTTGCGCTGAGTACCCTTTTAGTTTTACTTCCAGGAGGATGCAATTCTATAAATTGCCCAGCTTCTTCACAGCAAAGCAAAATGTCATTGAACACCTCAGGTAATGAAAGATTAAAATCTTATTAATAGTTCTAGACCTCACTCTCAATACTACATTGACAGTCTGTGCTACAGGAATTGTCCATGCATATCAGAAAAATGATGGCTGAAGTTTTTTAAATATACAGGACAGGTTCTGCTAAAACTCAGTCAATAATATTCCAGTGTGTAAATTCAGTATTTTAACAATGGGGTGTTGTTGTATGCTGATATGCTGTTGCTAACCACCCCCACTAATTTCTTTTAAAAAAACTATCTTTTGTGATATTTTTTAGAAGATGGTTTATTTTCTTCTTAGTATTTGCGTTTGCTAAATAGGCAAAAAGTTTATTTTTTAAATATTATTGATTTTAAGATAAAGTTTTCCTTTAACACATTGCACATTCATAAAAGTTACGGGAAGCAAGTTTTTTATGAACTTCAGTGAAAAGACGTATGTCTGGCCAATGACACACTATGGAAGTAATGGAAATAACATATTGAGATGACCTATGACACAGTTGTCATATGAAATGATAAAACCTGATAATCTGAGGTGTTTAAAGAAATTTTTAAAAAGACATGTATGACAATATTGAACCTTGTCATGCAACAGAGATCCTTGGGTTTATTGACCTCAAGAGCAGCAAAAGGAGTTGTTGACCAGAAGTACCAGATACACAGTTTAGAAAATTGCACACCTGTAAATTTCAGTCCTTTACTCCAAGTTTCTGTGAACAACTGTGAGTAAAAAGCTTCTTTCTTCTAAAGTTAATTTGGTTTTAAGAGAAAGAAAGAAAGAAAGAAAGAAAGAAAGAAAGAAAGAAAGAAAGAAAGAAAGAAAGAAAGAACAAGAAAGAGAAAGAATGGAAGAGAAAGAAAGAAAAAGAAAGAAGGACAGAAAAAGAAAAAAAGAGAATGAGCTACTTTCAGGCAAGTATAACTGTATTAAAACCCTTAATTTATAGAGAAAAAATGTAAAAATTAAGAGCATATGTAAAAGAACAAGTTGCTCATGAAAAATGTGACTCACAGATTTTGCAGCACTACTGGAAGGTTCTGAGATGTTGTAATGATGACTCTGGCAGAAGAAAATGCATGGGACAGAACAGAATGGATGTTCAAAGTTATGTGTGGGAAATGAATCACATGATGCCCATTAGTGTCACTGAGAATTTTGCTGTGAAAGCCCCATGCATTTTTGAAAGTGTACTCATAAATTTTTAATACAACACTTATAAGCAAAATTTAGCACAGGCACAGGGAATCTATGCTAATTCTCTGTACCTTCTCTGTCCTTGTGCTTCTGTTAGTAGGAATTAAGGCTTCAACACCAGGCCAGATCTTTTGTCGCATCACACTTGTTTAAGGTTGATGGATTTGTCTGAACTTTGGATACTTTAAAATAGGATTGAATGACAGAACAAGTGTGTGCTAGCAAAGTTATTGTTTCATCCCTGGGAGCTTCTGCTAAAATATCAAATTTTAAAAGTGTTGCTGTCTTACTAAAGAGTTTGACAGCTGTCAGGTCAGACACTGAGAGTGTAAGGAGTGAAATCAAAGCTATCTTCCTGTTCTTCTTTCTCCCTAGATTCTGTCTGATTAAATGACTCTACCCAGAAATGCAAGTAGTACACAGAAGAATCTCTTCTTGTAGCACATTTTTTTAGTCAAAGTGAGAAAATAATTGGACTTTCAGAATTCTCAGGTTTGTGCTACAAACCAAATCCCACTTCTTAGCTCAGCATGATGTGAGGGACAATGTCATCTTAGGTAAGCACAAGTCTTCACCAAACTCCATGAAATCTGATGCTTAAATTTGTGAAATGGAATCAGCTGGGCTTGTTAAGGATGACACAATTTACTGACATGCTGCACCTTGCAGGATTAAAGTCAGTTTATAGGTAAAAAATATTGGATGAGATACATTCCTCTTTATTGACAAGAAAAGAAGTGTTTAAGCAGGCTGGAAGGACTAAGAGATATGTGGCTGACAAGGCTTGAATTAATTAACTTGCCCTACCTGAAAAGAAGAAGAGAGGGAGGAGGCAACAACCATGAGAGAAGGATTTATCTTCCAGATTTAGAGCATGGGAGTGATCCAAAAAGAAAAAAAGATATCAGCAAGGGTCTCTCATTAAATAGACAAAACCAATAGTATATCACCTGTAAAGGCCAAGGAAGGTAAAAGACAAGATAAAGACACCTGTTAAAAGAATTAACATTAGGATTTCTCAGGTAGGATTCCTTGGTACTGCCAGTATTATGCTCTGTCCCTGGAATTGTTCAAGACAAGGCTGGGTGGGCCTTTGAGAAATCTGTTCTAGTAGAAGGTGTCCCTGCCAATGGCAGTGGGGCTGGAACTGTATGGTCTGTAAAGGTTCTGTTCAACCCAAACTATTCTGTGATTCTATGACTGCGAGAGGACCCTGGTGACAAGTTGTCTCCTGTGTGCCAAGATAAAGCCAGGCATATGAAATTACTTCTACAAATCAAAGTGTAGAGGGAAGTTTTTTGCTTATGGCCCATTGTGAAGTAGCTCAGATGAGAACTAACAATGAACAGATTTGACACTAGAGGAAGAAGATTTCTGTCAGATGTCTTTGCTGTAGAGGAGAAGGTTGGAGGGATTCAAATCTGATTGAATCTACTTTAATATTCAATAAAAAACAATTTCTCTTCTACCAGCAAGAAGGGGATACCGAAAAAAAAAAAGGAGGAAGCTGTATATGTTTTATTTACCCAGGATATTTTATTCTGAAGAGCATGGTGGGTTTAATAATTTTCATTCAACTCTGGCAGGAAGGATAAATATAAAAAGATTGCAATTTAATTGTGAAAAAAATTAATACTGTATTTGATGAAATATAAATATATAGTTAGAAACAGAATGCAATGGTGACTGTAAGCAGAAAAAGTTGCTGTTATGGTGAGTAGAAAGTTTAGTGTTGAACAGAAAATTTGTTCAGTCTTTAAAGTTATAGAATCAGTCTTAAAATCTTGAAAGAATAAGGATACCACACAAAGACACCCTATAATCATTGAGATCCTGGGCTACATGTCACAGGTTGCTGGAAAGATACAGAATTAAAAATTAATAGATGATTTTCAATTTCTCGATAAAAAAATACCACCAGTCTTCTGCCTGAAGGATTAAGGGAGAGAAGCAATGGTCTTTTACAGTTGATGCAACCAGTAACACAAAGGGACTAAAACAGCCCGGAAAGTGCAGCTCTGAGTGTGAACCAATGTGACACCACATAAGTTCATCTGCTGTGGCCACTCTCAAAAGGTAAGTGGCTCTCTGACATCTGGGAAAATTAAAAAAAAATAAAGGCTGCAAGAAGATCCATCAAAAGTAAAACTGAGCAGGAGTTGTCACATGCAGAAAACTGTGCACAGTATGAAGAGAGGATTGATAACAGCATGATTAGCACAGAGAAATTTTTCATGGAACAAGTGGAAAGCACTTCAGGTGAAGATGAACGGGTTACTACTCTGGAAACAAATGGAGCATTTATTAATTAAGTCAGAAACAGGTGCAGTGGAAAGTATGGTAGTCAAAACCACAATTAGCATTGGCAGAACAGCCAAACACACTATTTAAGATACTCTGGATAGAAGAATAGCTTCTGCCCCAAAGCCAAACACATCAGGCAGAGGTGTCAATAGTTAATAAATTGGGAAGGCAAGAGGAAGAGAAGAAGGTCTTTCAAGTGTATTAGAAGGAGGAAGAAAGCACAAATGAATCAAAATGTGTCAGATCTTCAGACTCACCAGGAACGACACTGAACTGAAATAGTTAAGAAAATGTTAGGATGTTGGGGCGTGCTCTAGCAGAGCATCATCTTGGTCGCTCCAGAGACCACCTCTTGTCAATCCCGACAGGGCCTTCCCCTGGGTTGACGAATCGGAATCTGAGGGCGGATCCCTGGGCAGTTTCCAAGTCTGAGCTCCACGCCCCCCGAAATTGGCCCTGCCTCTTTGTCTAGAACCTTCCAAGCTGTTCGATACCCCATTGGTGCATGCTGGTTATCTCCTCCCATAATGTAACCCCATTGGTTGAGTGTACCCTGGCTCCTCCCAGTTCTCCCTTTCCCATTGGCTTGTACCCTAAACCCCACCTCTTTGTTCTCCCCTTAAAACCTTCTTCGCGAGCCCTCTTCCCTGGATATCCCTTCTGCCGGGAGCCTGCTAATAAAACCTGCTGTGGCCTAAGGAAGGATATCTCTCCCCGCTCATTCTTTGCCTTCGGGGTCTTCGGGCTCTGACCATCTCCTCTTCTGCCCTGAGGAGAGTGCGCGTGCTGCCCGCTTGCGTGACGCCCCGAGCAGCGGTGGCCTTTCGTCTGCCATACTGAAGATTCGTGTCTGCAGGCAGGTCGCTGGGCCGAATTTCTGGATGTGACGGAGGTCCAGAGGCAGCTAGCCCTGGCCGCGGTGGCATTAGGAGATCTCTTCCAGGAAAAGAAAGATTCCTAAAAAAGCAGAGAATTGAGCTGGAAAAAAAATCCCTGTTATCCCAAATTATTCCTATCCTTGGGATTATAGAGTAGGAAAGAGAGACAACACAAGAATGAACACAAGTAATGTCTGAGAGTAGGAAGACATGTTTGGCCAACAAACTGTCAATATCCCTTTCTTTTAGGAAAAAAAGGAAGTAGGCTTAATTTATTTATGTCAGAAAAAAAACCAAACCCAAAACAATAAAAGACAACCAGAAAATCCAAGCAGTTCTGAAAACTGCTAGAACTCCAAAGCTATAAAATTAATTGGAATTGTGTCCCACATTATCTGAGGAAGATGGTCAACCAGACCAGAGGCTGCCTGCACAGGGAGTAAGCAAAAAAATTTAAAATATCCATAGAGGGTAGGCTGACCTACCCTCATGGCTGACAAAATGGAGAGGGTAAAATGATGCCTCACAAACATACTCAGCAAATGTGTGATTCAAATCTTATTACAGAGTTGAAAGAAATTCTTTCTTTAATCCCAAGAAACACAGCAAGAATCCAGAATATCTTGCCGTCAAACATTTTTCCTTTCTGAAGTCTTCAACAACATTCCTTTAGCTGTTCTTTACAGAAACTCTTAATCTGTTTTTTTTTCTCACTTATTATAGTATTTTTGATATGACAACATCTTCCATTAGTCATCAAATCCAGATAATCCAGATTAAAATTGATATTTTTGTATTGCATTTTATGTTTGTATCAATATTGACTCAGGATACTCATTAAATTTTTTAAATAAGCATAATTTCAAAGACAAAATAGCATGTAATTGCTTAAAAAAGTGTGTAGGTGTATTTGCATATATGTATAATTACTAAAGTTTTAAGGAAAAAATGCTTTATCTGCAGTCAGGTCAGAAGACAAAATAGGTATATTGCATTATGTTGACAAAATAAGTGGCAAAATTTGAAGAAGCACATCACAAATGTCGTAAGACCTGATTTAAAACTATCATATTAAAACTACCTTATTTTAGCAAGAATATTCTTACGATTATTTTACTCCTTTTTTCAGCATTAAGACTTTGGATGGAGGACTTAAAATGAAAAGGTTTTTCCAGGAATTCCATGAATAGAAAGGTATCAAAATGATAATATCATATTAAACATTGAAATGAAATATATTTCCAGAGTCAAAAGCATCCAACCTGAGTTTTCAGGCTAGGGTCAGTAAATTTTTCTGACAATTTTCAAGGCTGATTTAATGTTCCTACAAGAAGGAATAACAATGCATGTTTGTGTTAACATCTAATACAACTCTAAGCATGTCTATTTGTGAGGTCAGATGCTTCCATAAGCTTCAGCAAACTCAAACAGTTGACTTTATCTGTTTATGCAGTCAACAGTAAGCTCTATTCCCTTCCTTCCTGCCAAACTTGACTACTAATTGCTTTCTGAACATTTACACATTGTCAGAAGTTGTATGAGACCGAAGATGGAGCAATTATTTTCTACAGGTTATTTTCGAAGAAACCTTACAGAGAAATGTCACCCATTAAAGCAGCACGGAAAATATTTTCAGAACCACAGGGACTGCTGAAAAAAATTCCTGAAAGGCACACAGTTATGTCAAGCCAGAAGCTCAAAGCCTTTGGATAATATTTAAGAAGGAGAAAGAAGCAAATACAAAGCTTTTGGGACTCTTTGAATACGCATATGAGAGACATAGTGACCACATAAAATGCTATTTATAAAAGTAGATTCATCTTGTGAATGAGCTGGTCAAACTGTGGTATGTGGTACTGAAGTTATGCTAAAGAGCCATTTGCTATTTTAACTCCATAATTTATTGTGAGCCCATAATCCATTCTTAATCCATTCTGAGACCAATAAAAATGAGTAACAGAACCTGAACAAGAAAGCATCAGTAGGAATTTACGTGTCAAGCATCTTCAGCCTACAGAACCCACTGCAGTCCTGCAATGGGTTTTGTTGTCCTCACAACATACTGGGGCACTCACAGGGAGAGGTTAGAGCAGATGCTGGGTGATGTAACCCAGAAGAAAAAACAAGCTGACAGGATTAAGTGGAAACACAGTTTCATAACTGTTTTGGAAGAAAAAAAATGTCCTTTATCCAAATAAAAATTATATATCCAAATAGCATCCCTGTTCTAGGGAAGACAGAAAATCTCTGTCAAGAGAAACCCTTACATAGTCAAAGAATAAAGGTGGTTATTTTGAACCAAATCTGATCTCTTGTATCTTATTTAATTATCACATAAAAATATTATAATTATTTTAATTATTTAATTATCACATAAAATTAAAACTGCTATTGATATTTAAAAAGAAGACCAGGGACTTGCTTAGATTATTTTCTAAGAATTTATATAGTATCCATTCTGAATTTCCATCTGAACCACAACTGCAAAATAAAAGACCATTTGTGTGCACCTCATGCATGTGTTTTCAAAGGCAATTTCAGTGCATTATGTGAACAAGAAGTCCTGCAGTTCCCCAGGTTTCTTATGTTGCCAACAGAGCAAAATGTATTGAAAAGAGATGTGAATCATAACTCCCTGGTGAATGACATTCAAACACTGGCCCCATTTATGAAATGACGACTGTAAGTTTCAACACTTTTTTAACCACAGGAACCTGGCCTTTATCACTTTCATAAATGTGTAGTATGTGCTTACCATTAATATTTCACAAAGAAGGATTTTTCACTCAAACATACTCATTCTAATTTTGAAGGAAGATGGGTGTTCAAAATTTCAGACAGTGAAACAAAACTTAAACTATTTAATCAATCGATCTCAAACCTTTATTTTGCTGTATTGAAAGAATTCAGTGGACAATTCATCAGGGAGAAAACTGCTGATCCTTGTGACAGCATTCCCATAGCTGAAAATATCCTCCATCTTCGCTTACATCTTAATTGAAAAAATAGAGGGTTCAAATGCAGATGGGCTAAGAAAAGTGGTGGATCAAGTAAATAACAAAGAGTATTTATCTATGGAATAACTATGAATGGAAAACAATGGAATGAGAATTTATGTTTTGTGTTTCACATCAGTTTTCACACTACACACATACAGGTAAGAGGTGAGGGAAAATACTTTATGTCCAGTAATGCCTTTCTCAGTCAAACAATTTCCAGACTAAATTAGAAGTCAGACTTCAAGTTTCATAGGTACAAATCAAAGTTAGGTCTAATGTTCTTATAAAATACAATTTTAAAAAGTACAAGTGACTGGAATTGTGATGAAGTCTTTTTTTTGTTCTGAAGTAATTTGGCAGTGTGCATAAACCTGACTAAGAGTTCCACCCTGTTTCCTTTGGGGACCACCTGCAGCCTGCATAAAGAGCATTAACAAATTAGTACTGCTCCGGGAAGTCTCAGTCAAATTTCCAACAACAGAGAACTTTATAAAAAATTTTTAGGGCTGAAGGATCATAGCAATGGAAGAAAATCAGGGGGTATGGTGGTGATGCTGGCAATTGGACCGATGCGATGTGTTTTTCTTCTTGCCATTCAAGAGCTGTAGAAACCTTTCACTGACCCCAATCTGACCAAGAAGGCCAGTGGTATCCTGACATGTATTAGGAACAGCATTGCCAGAAGGCTGAGGAGGTGAACCTTTCTTCTGCTGATGAGGTCTCACCTGGAGTACTGTGTCCACTTCTGGGTTTCTCAGTACGAGAGACACGGAGTTTCTTGATCCTCTAACACAGGTATACAATGATGATTGGAGACTGAAGCACTTCATTTATGAGGAAAATCTGAGGGAACTTGTCCTGTTTAGCCTGGAGAAGACTGAGAGAAGAGGATGGAGGAAGACTCTTCTCAGTGGTGCCAAGCAATAGGACAGAGGCAACAGGCAGAAAATGATGCTCAGGAAGTTCCACCTGAGTATGAGGAAAAACTTCTTTACTGTGCTGGTGACAGCGCACTGGAACAGATTGACCAGAGAGGCTGTGAAGTCTCACTTGCTGGAGATATTCAAAAGCTGCCTAGACAAAATCCTGAGTATGCTCTACAGGATTTTGCTTGAGCAGGAGGCTGGACCAGATGACCTCCAGTGGTCTCTTCTAACCTTACCTGTTCTGGGATTCTGTGAATTCTGTAACTGTCATATACACAAATCCCTTTAAACTTAAATGTCAGGTGACAGGATATTGAAAGCTCTTTGGCCTGGGATGGGAATTAGGTAACTGTCTAACAACGTTTTTTCAAAGCCTGTCACTAGACTTCACTCAAACTGTTCTCTCCCATGGCACTAGTGGAGCTGCAGAGGGGTAAATAAACATAAAAGATACAAGAGCTGGTTTGCTTCAGTATAAAATATGGCACAGCCTGGCAGGATAATGAATATGTTATTGTTTCATCAAGAACAACCAAATGTACCTGATTTAAAGGGGATGGAGGGGAATAGGGGAAGAAGCAGCTTTTTATAATATTAAGCCCGTGAGAGTTTTTCCTTGTAAAAGTCATTTCTTCATTAAAACTGTAATTGAAATGGGACGTGCTGTTCAACAAGTTCAGTGTTTTATATATGCCATAGAAATCCCACGACGTGTCTAAAAATGAAATTCATATTAATCACTGACGTCCTAATCCTCTTGATATAAGATCTATATTCAGGGATATGTTCTCTTCTGAAACACCAGAATCAATTCTGAAAATGAGATTTTAGATTAGCTCTTTAGATAGTCTACTCATAGGCTCATCCATATGAAATTTGTTATGTGCTTTCACAGCATCTGGGGATAAAGAGCTTCTCACAGTGCCCGCATTTGTCATACATGGTTAGAAACCTAAGGTACCATTCATACACTTCACTTTGTAGTTCTTCTGAAAACATCAATCACAATCTGCCACCCTTTCCTACAGTGATTGGACAAGTCACTGTTCTGAACATAGCAAAAGCCTCAAGGTCATTTTTCCCTAATTATTTTGGTCTACACTAGAAACTTCATAAAAAGTTCATGAAAAGGCTTGTGAAAAAGACAGGCTTTTAAATAGAGACATTTTACTATCTGACATCTTTACTTCCTACACACTGCTGTTTATTTGTTCTTCTGACTGCATTTTACAGCAAGGTGCAGATTCCAGTTTGCATTAGAATTCCAACAAAACTACCATGTATATGTGTTTCACTATAAGCAGTAAAGGTACCGGAGCCCGCCTTATTTTCTAATTCCTTTCTCTTTCAGTCCTCATTCTTCTGAAAGGAATTTTTGATAAGAAGTTTCTTCTCACAATTCACAGTGACAGTACAGGTAATAAGAATGTGTAATGTGTGAAAGGGTCATTCACTAGGTAATCTGCAATACTAGGGGAACATTTCAAACACATGCAAGAGACAGTTAAATCAATGAATTTGGTTTCTTTTCAAAGGAACAAGTTAGGCCAGTAAAATACAAATCTTTCAGTCCATAAAAACCCATGAGGTATAGTTTATTGGACAGAAAATTCATAGCATTCCAAACTTCTTAAAGTCATGTCAAAATAATTCTGTCCAAGTTTTACAAAGCTAAAATATCATTTCTCTTGTTGTTTTCATATTTCTTTTGAAAGTAAATTCTTCTGCACTCTTTGCAGAAAAAGCAGAAATGTGAATAATACGATGCAAATGTACTTCCAAGATGTTTTAGCACCTTCAGTATTACATTTGCAAAATCTCCATTGTCTCAATCACTTTCTTTATAGGCTTGCAAAAACCACAAAGTTCCATGGTTTTCACAAATACAGAAAACTAATCAAATACAAAACCACACCATGCACTGTATGGATCCCATCGTGTTTGTAGTTTAAAGGATCAACTTGAACAAATACCAGACCCATTTCGGCAGGATTTAGAAGCTAACTCTCTCATGCATCTTTTTGGAAACTTAATAGCATGTGGATTTACAGATATTCCAGGTAAGCTGCCAACATCTGGGAAGAAGAGATTTTTCTTTGTTAACTATAATAGACACCATGTACAAGTATAGTCTTTACCCCCCTCCAGAGATATAAATTAGAGAAAATTTACTTATTCCATAAAACTGAGGTTTTTCTAAAAAATTGCAAAGTACTTTTTATTCTTCAGCTGCCTTCAGTTTATTATGAAATTATAACTTATTATTATGAGGTCTTTACCTGAATGCAATGAACCCTGAACTGGAGATAGAACTGGAACCTCAGATGTAAAAAACCCTCCAAAATTATCAAATCAAAACAAGCAAAAAAACCCCAAACAAAATTCCACTAGCCAAATTACTTTAATTTCTTTTTATTTTCCTTTACTGAAAATTATGGTTGCTTTTCTCAATTTTACATCATTTCTCAGGAACAGTGGCTAGAAATTTTCAGGAGTTTCATTTGTTTGCATAAGAGGTAGTACATGCTAAACAGTGTCTCATTCATATTCCTGCCATCAAGAAATCTTTTATTTTGGGCTTGCAAAAAAAAGGCAATGTACTATTATTTCTGGGTGGTCTCTCCAAAATGAGAACAGAAAGATACACAGAAAAAAAAAATAATAGATCTCCTGATCTCCAGGATGATTTCAGAGAAGCATGGTGGACATTTATACGAGCTAAAAGCCATCTTTTGACCCATGCTGGTCAATTTAAAGAACAATGCAGCAATGTCAGTTTATTCAAGGCCACAAAATCCAAGCTAACAGTCCATTAAACCATGAATTTCCTTCTCTCCACATAGCTAAGTTAATTTATCCTGAATTTCTGAGAACTTATACTCTGTCATTCTACCCTCCTTTTCCATTTACATCATCATGGGTATTTAGCACCTCCCCTGCAGAGTGCCACAAGGTATAAGAGCAGAAGAAGAGAAGGGAACTGAGTTAAACAGAAGGCCAGAGCTTTATTGAGGGACTAGCAATCCATCTTGCTTCACAAACCACAGCCAGGGGTAGATATTTTTCTCTTGGAAAGACGTGTATGTGTCTGAAATAACTCATTCAAAAGCTGCTCCCCCTGAACTAATCTTAATTGGAAAAGGGCATTGTTCAGTCTGCTTCTGCACAAAACACACCAACAGAATCCCTCTTGATTCAGGCTGCCTTTGCCATCTCTTGGTCTGTATTTCAGTCTTGTCTGTGGAAGTATCTTCCTAAAAGAAATGCATTCAAGCGCATACTTAAGTTTTCACACCCTCTTAAACCATAATGGAAAAGCTTAAAATTAAGCTCTAAAGGTCAGATTTTCAAAGGAATCAATACGAGTTAGGCATCTAACCTTATTAAGCATTATTTGAAAATTCCATCTGTGCATTTTGGCAGCTAATTTTTTATCTGTGAGGATCTAGACCTAATTAGTTTCCTGCTCATAGATGACCTCAAAAAGTCTAGTGGTTAATTGTTTTCCTGATTTAGGGCATCAGCACTGTGACCCTTGCATGATACTGAAACATTCTAGCAGAGTTAAGGACACTTTTGTGGATTTATGATGCTTAAAATGTAAATGTCAAATCTATTACAGAGATCTAGGGGCTGCAAAGAGGGTAAATAGTCATAGTTCCTTCAGTTATGGTAGAAATGCATTCATTTTCATGAGTTGAAGGTCTGATTCAAATCCTTTAAAGCTGAATTAGTTGTCATTGTATTTGCTAGCTGTGAGAATGTCACACAACTGGCTATAGAACTGCAGCACATCTCGACATTTAGCTTTTGCCAGAAGTGTTGCTCTTAAAAAATACACGTGCATGGTAGACCTGCTTCCGTGATGACTGGCTCATGTGAAATAAGACATTTTGAAGGCAGGGGAAGGAACATGAGGGACATCAACAATAATCATTTCACAAGGAAGAGAAACAACTGAGTTAAAATAGCCTCCAACCAAGCATTTTAAAAGTATTAATTATTATTAGTTGTGGAGACGGAATACTAATTCAGCTCACTGTATTCTAGCTGTTACACTTTCTGTGCAAGACATGTTGTATGATGGCTCTGCACAGATATGCAAATACAAAAAGGTCCCCAGGCTGTCTGTATGCAGCTCTGAATTCTGTCGGAAGTGGTTGGTTTGTTTGTAAGCTGTGACGCTATCCTCCCTTCATGCTTTCCTCTCTTGTGAAGAAGCAGTCTGGCTTTTCATGATGCTTTTGCATCTGCACGGTTTGAGTGGAACCTGATTCTTCAAACCCGTGAGTGTGAGAGGAGCTGAGAGGATCCAGTAACCTATGCAATAGGTAGCTGAGCACTGTGTGAAGTCAGGAGAACTTTAAAAAAAATAAAAAAGGTATGTTACCCTACACAGTATAAATGAATGTACATCTCTGTGAACCTAGGAAGTACATACTACCACCAAAAGCCTTTGCAGTGGTGATCATGTGCAAAAAAATAAATAGGGGGATGCTTGCCAACTGAAGCTGTTGAAGTCTAACATAAGGTAATTGAATCCCTAAAGGACGTAGAGCTCTTAGTTTTATACCACCTTATCCACATCCTCTGAAAATTAAGTAAGAGATCGTGGAAGCAGAGGCGGACCCTCAGTGATACAGCCTCTCCTGGCAGAGACCCGGATCAGTGATGTAGAACCAGCCCTTAAAAATCACCTCCCATCCCTAGGCTGTCTCTGAAGCACATATACAGTAAGTTGTTCATCACTGCATGCTAAGCCAACTCTTCATTTCCTCCACTTGGTTCAAATGCAGTCATCGCCATCCTTAGAGGGGGAGTGAGTGCACAGGTGAGACCGTTAGCACTATGCCCCTCCCCTGGCTCAGAAAGTCATACAGAACCACTCAGGGTAGCTACTTTTAGAAGAACTGTTAAGTTTTCTTAACAATCCTTTCTCTAATAAGTCTTTTACATCAAAAGTCTTTAAAAATTTAAACAAAAACAAACATTCTTTTTCTCTTCTTGTTAAGACAGTAGTGACTGCACTACTGAGCAATTCTCTAGTGGGTTACAATTTTAATTCTGAGAAACTGTGTGACAATTAATGGCAATAAACTGAAAAGAACACTAGCACATTTATATAATTATGAACAAACAATAACAGAGAAGCTTTAAAGAATCAGTAATGCAGCCAAATAGGTTGAAGAAAATATTTACACATCAAAAGGAATTATCTGAGTTTTCAAGATACTCTGCAGACCCGATAAAAAAGAAACAAATGTAAATTCCCCTCTAAATATACTCTGGTTAAGATAATAGAAAAGTAATCAAGAACATGAACCTCGTTGGGTGATCTGGTATATCAGAAATACAAAATTAACCACATGAAATCATGAGCTAGAGCATGTGAAAATTCTCAGCAGCTTCTTCCTTCTATTTACAAACTTCTTACAACTTGGCCACTTCTCCAGCGTCTTCAAAATGAAAATTATTCAAAATCTCAGCTTTTCCTTTTGAAAGATTGCCACAAAAAGCTTCAAACCAAGACTTACAAACCAGAAGGCAAATGATGCTTCTCCAAATATAACCCAAATATATCATTAAATATTAAAACCACTGAGACTTCTATAAGCTCCTTTTTCCTAGTAGAGAAAAAAGAGATCATTTGTTCATTATGATTCTTACAAGGTTTGCAATTAGAAGGGCTGCCTAAAGTCGGCAAAGCAGTGAAGGAAATATGCCCAGTACTGCAGGACTTTAATGGAAATATTCATACTTCTTGCTGCTCTTTCCCTAGAAAATCATATGAATGAGAGCAGAAGAAAAAAGATTTAGGCAGCTGAGTCACTCTCCATGCTAGACTGATCCCACGGCTCACTCTCAGCCTTTATGTTCTCTTTTTTCTTTTTTTAAGACTGTTCATCAGGTGTATTAAAACTCTTTGCTTCAAGGGAATGTTCTCATTGGCTTCCAGGAAGCTAGGGATTTACATGAAAAAATATTCACAAAAGCATTCTGATCTGTGTGCTAAACATGCCTATAGTTATTCTAGGTATTAATATTTTAAGATTCTTTTTCGTAGTAAAGTATTAATTAATTAGTTTCTTGACAAGACTTTTGATGATCAGATAATGGTGATAAGTCTGGTTCCAACTGATGCAGTAAGACACTGTTAGTCTCCATTATAAAGGTCTGGGGTTTGTGAGGGTTTTTTTCCCTATTTCTCTTCTGCAGTATTCAGCCAGGTTGTTGCTAGAACCTGTGCAGCTGCTAAAATAATGCATTTTCTTGGATCATCTAAGTAGCACCACTATTAGCATAATAGGGCCAGCCCAGTGCTTTGGCATAAAAATGAGTCATGTTTCATTTCAGAAAACATGCAAGAAAAGTACTAATAATGCCCTGCAGAAACACATAATGTGATTTTTATGAATCACACCTAGCAACTTATTGCGAGTTTGTACCAGATGGATTTCTGTTTAGGTTTCACCTAATTTAGGAACCTCTCTACACTAAGAGATGTCCATTTAAAACCTGATGAAAAATACATGGGATGATCAAGTGCGAGGTGATACCAACAGCACTTGTAATTTGTCAAGTATTTCAGATGACCCAGAAGCAAGACCTTTACAGAAAGTGCCTTCTTTCTGTTTAAGAAATTTTACACTACTTTTCTGTTTTACAAGCTTCCCTGCTGGTTGCATCATTAACCAAAGATAAATTTCGAAAGTCTTACCCTAGAGGTGCCTGTTGTCCTCCCCACAGAAGGATAAAATCTTTTCAATAAAGGGACTCAGTACAGATTGCAGATGGATAGATAAGCAACATCATCTTTATTCCAAGAAAAACTGATGGAGTATGAAAAAAATCAAATAAGTCCTCCATTTTGAGCTGGTGGTGTCCTTTCAAAGCACAGGACCAAACCAGCCTAAAAGCATTCAAAAAGTACTGTAGGCTTCTAGGATTTCCACGTGGCATTTGCAAGAGCATTTACCAGTTTTCTAATTGTAGCAAATTTAGCAGCTTTTTTTTTTGTCTTCTTGCCTCACATCATAAAAACACTTTCTATTTCTAACTTCGGATAATTTCTCATCTAGTCTGGTTTTTCATATGCATTCCTATTTTAATCTATTACTCTGATACTTTCTAAATTACTATTAAATCCCAATATGCAATTCACATACTTCTAAGTAAATTACTTGCCTTAAAAATACAGATTTCCCTTGGTGTTTCAACACAGGAGCACCTCAAATGTATAAAGATGATAAAGAACTCCAGTGCCCAAATCACCAGACTACAGGTGATATGCACAGCATTAAAAGCCTTGAATTTGTAGTTATATTTTATTCTGAATAGAGCAATAAAAACTGGCTGGCATCATCAAGCCTGAGAGTTATTGTGAGCATGAAGTGAGTTTTGAAACCTCGAGATAGAGGGTAACCACAATTCCATTAAACTAGGGAATTGAGTCAAAGATGTTCCCATTACTACTGCACTGATACAACAAAATGAAATATGGAGCTATTTCCACATATCTCTGCCATGATGAATGACAATATAAACGCAGATGTACCTAGAAAAACACAAAGTGTTCGAGTTATATGCCGGATAGAAGTTATGGGAAAACTCTGATTCTTTTAGATAAGAAGTTTAAAAAATAAGAAATGGAGAAATAATTATTCACCAGAATGTTCTTAATAAATTCCAAGGGATAGTAGATTGAAGCTGAAGATGTGTATTGCTCTACAAAGACTCATAGTACAGATAAAGAAGTCTGGGTGAAATTGCAATAAGTCATTGACTTAACCATTTCACTTCCCAACTGGAATTGGTTAAGCATTCTCAATATACTAAAAAATGCCCTATTAAAACTCAGATATTGCATTTATTCAGGGGACTGGGTATGCAGATTAATGTTGATTGGTTTAAGAACAGAAAAAATGGCACAAAAACTCAAGTTAATTTAATGTTAAACATGAAAAATTGAGCTCTCTGAGGGAAATGAGCTTTTAAAGAAAGAGATTTCTCCTCAGGCATTAGCTTGGCCATATTGCAAGCAATATCGTATTAAGATTGCATTTATGATATTAAAAAAAAATCTAAAGCAATCTGAATTTAATTTGAAACATAAGAAATAAAGCCCGTCACATTACTATTCATTGATTCATTGATTTCAATGCCTGAAGAAAAATTTCCAATCACTTGTACTAACA
The DNA here is from genome assembly GCA_013398055.1 of Ifrita kowaldi. NCBI lineage: Eukaryota > Metazoa > Chordata > Aves > Passeriformes > Cinclosomatidae > Ifrita > Ifrita kowaldi. The sequence continues at coordinate 119,255 of VZRS01008556.1, forward strand.
TCACAGGACACAGAACTGTGCACAATAATTTCTGCATCAAGTTTGTAATTTATAATAGAGTATTGTAAGTATTATTCTGTATAAATCTGTGTTATTCTATGTCTTCCAAAAGGACCTCTAAAGTTATCAAATGATGAAGCTGTATTCCAAATTATTAATGTGATCCTATTATTATTATTCATGCAGCACTCAGAGGCCTGGGCTGAACTCATAGCTTGACTGTGGTCAGCACAGTGCAAACATGTTCCATAAAACCAATTTCTTTTTCAAAGAGAAGATTTGTATCCAGTGACAGACAAAATAGAGGCATCGATATGCCTGAAGGTCAGAGGCAGAACTGGAGACCTACTCTTGTGTCCTAGATGTAGAATTACACTGCCATGAAGCAGAGTCATCTTCTCTCAAATGTTATCCACGTTTTCTTCAATTTATTGACTCTTCAGGGCATTTCTCCATGCACTGAATGCTTGTTGCTGTTAATTTTTATCTCTCTCGAAAATTGTTGTTGTGGTTCTGTTTTTTAAAAGAAAAATGAAAATATCAAAAATCTGCAAATTACGAGCAGTCTGAAATGGCACGCTGGACAAATGCTACCCTCGAAGGTACATTTATGAGAGACCCAGCCTCCCCTATTAATATTGCTTGGTGAGCTCTGTTCCAATGCTGACAGAGAAGTGCAGTGTGGCACTTCTTGTGCCTTCATCAGATTTGTGGTTGTATCAATTACTATTGTGGTAGTAGCTGATAAATTAACTATACTGGTTTTCTTCTTGTCCTCAGTGTTATTGCTCTGCCTATTTCATACTATCTTTCAACAAAATGTTCAAAATCTTGAATATCATACATCCACTTCATGAATCAGTCACCCTGAACCAGCCTGCAACAGTTCTCTCAACAAGAAATAATTCAGCCTAAATTGTATTTTTATAACAAAAAAATCATTAATAAGTCATTATATACACTGAGCAAGAAATAAAGGGAGAGAAGAATAATCACATTTGTTTCAATTATTCATATTTGTATGACATGAAAAGATTGTTCACTGCTGAAACATAATAAGGCCTGAGAAAAGGCAGCCTAATGCAAAGGCAGCAGGTTTCCAATCAGGAGAGTACATCCAGATCTCACTGCTAGCTACGGACACGAGTTATGCCAGTTTTGTTTCTGTACATCTGTGACAACTGCCACTGTGTGCAGTATGTGTGCAGCTATGTGGCTCCCTCTGGAGCCATGTCTTTGGGAACACACGAGTAAAAAGACAAGGAGTAATGCCTTAAAACTGAAAAAGACCACTTCCATATTAGGTATTAGGAAGAATTTCTTTACTGTGAGGGTGGTGAGATGCTGAAACAGGTTGTCCAGAGAAGCTGTAGATGCCCCAACCCTGTAAGTGTTCAAGGCCTGACTAGCTGGAGCTCTGAGCAACCGGAAGGTGCTCCTGCCCATGGTGGCGAGTTGGAACTAAATGACGTTTAAGGTTCCTTCCAACCTAAACCATGATTCTATGAAAGGTGAGCAAAAGAATGCTAAAATTGTAACAGAAATCTGCACTCCGACATTTCTAAGGAACACCACATAAGAGACTACTGTAATGGGGTAAAATAATTATTTTAATGATGAATTAAATTAATAATCACAGGAAAATGCAGAATGAACTTTCTATATTTTAGACTATTAAATATGTGACCATGGCAGAGTAAAACTAGGTAATATGTCACACTGAATTATTTTCTTATTATTATACCATAAGAAAAGAGAACAGAAATATATTATTATCTAATATAGACTCAATGAATGTTTAAGGTATATACAAATTAATTTTAAAGGCCTAGAGGTTAGTAAGTAAGTAAAAGAATTTGCAGAAATTGTGTATTTTGTCAAAATTAGTCTGCAGAAATACTATGAACAATTCAAGGCAGGTAATGTGGTTCTAAATTTAGGAAACTTGGGGGGTTGAGGACACTTCATCTAGTATATTTGTGTATGTATGTTTATGCCAACAAGTTCTGTGCATGCATGTGTGTGTTTGTGTGTGGGCACACTTTATGGATGAGTGATTTCGGTTTTCTTCTTAGTATACAACCCATATTTGCAAAGAGTGATCAATTCAGATACCAGAAGGTTCATTTATCCATAGTACTAACACAAAAGTTGCTAATTTCTTCAATTTCTAGCATAATGAAATTCTGAGCCTGGAACATCCATTGTCTCAATTCAGATGGAAAATGGATGTTCAGTTTTGGGGTAAAGTTGAGGCTCTAAAATCAGTGGGCCTAAGACTTCATTACTTCTATTCAGGTCTACCTCAGGCTGGTATTTTACAGCAGTTAAGATCTGAGATGATTGAATTGAAAAGCAATTCTCCTTTAACACATAATTCATGTGGGATTTTATACACATGCATTTTTAACAAATGGCAACCAATTACTGAGTGCATTATTATTTTGTAAAGCATAGCATGTATCAGGAGAGAAACTAAACCTATTTTCAATGCTTCAGATGGGAAAAACCATGACTATTAGTGAGGAATTTCAAAACTTTCCCATTACTTTCCTTTATAGTCCAGTTAAACTCAGTGGAAAGAAATGAACTGATCTTTATGGCAACTGACTGAGAGCAGAATATGCTCCTTAACTCTTTAGAGTATTGGCAGTTTTTAATTTGTTTCTTTCTTCAAATTAAATATAAAAAATTTACATCCTCTCCCTCTCTCTTTCTGTCTCCCCATAACACAGTGAATATAACGAAAACTGAGTTTATGTGGTCTCTTGCTTTCCTCATCTGTGGAGAGTGAATGCATGTTGATCAGTGACAGCAGGTGCAGAGGAAGTGGGCTGGGTTTTGAGGAAATGTAAATCAGGTGCAAATAAATTTAAATCAATAAAGCTATGCCAATTTATACCAGATGAAAAGCATCACTGTGTTTTTAAATTACTACAAAGAAATCAGGAGTCATTTCTGAAAAAATGAATAAATAATAATTACACTATGCTCAGATTTTAATTAATGTAAAAATCTGGCTTGCAGATTAATTTAATTAATACTTTTCTTTGACATTGGAGTCTTTTGGGATATACTAGCTACTTTCCTGTCAGTTCTTATGCAAAGTTACCAGGCAGGCTACAAGAGAACCTCAGAATCTCATGATTCAAAAGTACATATATATATACATATATACATACATTTTTATATATATATATATATATATGTATATGAGATGTTTTTTACTAATTTCTATTGTATAGTGAAAATATAAGTTTCTGGCATTTGGAGTATTTCATACAATCATAGAACTGTTAAGACTGGAAAAGACCTCCAAGATCATTGAGTCCAATTATTGGTGTTTCTATATTTGTTCTCTAGAGTACAAAGTCTTAATTTTGCTGGTATGACAAAGCAGGAAAGAATATGAAAACAATATTAAGGGAAGGTTTGAGAATATAATTCCCATAATCTACATGATAATTATGTTGACACTTTGTTCCCCATTAATAAAAATTAGAAAAATATAATTTATTTGTATTGAAATGTTATCTCTAAAACAGTTTGTAAATGTATTACCAAAGAAAATGGATCTTTCTCTTCCTGTTAATTCTAGTTTTTGAGATTGAATTCTCTTCCAGGTAACCACAGCTACTTTAATAATGATGACCTTCTTTCTATATCACAATACAACAGTAACACTTTTCATAATGAAAAGTTCATTTCAAGTAAGTTGTTCATTATAAAACTAAGGGAAACGTTACTGAGAAAGCGAGAACATAAAATACTTGTCAAATGTAAAACCTTGCAATTTTTCTTTTGGGAAAGTATAGAAAGGATTGTCAGAAGGTTGGATTCTTAGCTGTAGGCAAAAAAAAAAGTAGCTCATTCTGTTTTAAGAGTGGTGGCATACACTGAATAGACAATCAATTATAATTGACATTTGGTTAGGAGTATCCATTGAGTAGAAGATGAGCGTTTTCCATTGTCAGTTGCTGATCAATTCCTTCTGTGAATCTAACTCAAAGATTGTATTTTTGTTCTAACTTCCTTCTCGATGCAAGCAGCTAACTATAATTAAAATGAAGCACCAATCCTAATTATTGTCCCCTATCATTAATGCGGTAGATTTACTTGTTTCACTTTCATGTCAGTGGGTGTGCTCTCAATGCTGTGATGAAAGTGTAGACTTTTACAAGTACATAAAAACTTTCAGAATTTGACTGTGTAATGACACAGTGTATCTCCTAAGAAATGACAAAAAATCAAGGTTTTTCAGCTATGTTTCAGATCAGTAGTGTCAGTATGAACAAGCCACACAGAGGAAAATACTCAAACTTAAATGTCAACAAAGTAATGCTGGCCACTGCTGTAACTTTCTGTTAGGTACTTTGGTTCCTGCATTTAGACATTCTGGTTTGAAAAGGTTGTCTTTAACCTCCAGCTATTGTAAATTCACCTTTCATGTGAGTTTGCCTTCACAGAAGTAAATAAGAATGTTTCTGTTGATATAAGGACATTAAGAGCACTCCATGTATAAGATAGATTTCATAACAGCTTTTTATTTTTGCCTGAAAATTTTCCAATTAAAATATTAGAAGAGGAAGAGTAACATTTTCCTGTCCTTCATTAAAAGATATGAACTGACAGAGAAATCCAAAAGAAACATTACAGATCTGTTAATAATAAAACTTTGGTGTTTTGAACTCTGGTTGTGGTCTTCATGTTAACTTCATCAGCCTCTGTCTTAAATGACAACCTTTATCCACATTGTTTTGATGTGTATCCTGATAGAACACAACTCCAGCAGGTTTCTTCCTGCTTGCAGAAACTTGTTCTATATTTTTTACCACAGAATAGCCCCTTTTCCTTATCTGGTATTGATCTTCTTTATGCCTGCTCAAGATCCATTTTCCTCCTTTTTCTACCACAAGATTAACTTTCCTTCTTGTGTTGTATCTTTAAAATAATGCACAAAACTGCTGATGAAGTCTTAGCACATCTTTGCAGAAGGCGGGATGCTTGTTGTGCTGGAAACATTAACAGGTTACATCACAGATTTCCATTTGTCTGTTTCACCTTTGGAACATATGGACTGCTTTGATTCAACATATTGTAATGAAGAACTTCAACCCTAGAAAAACAAAATTTTAGCATAAAAAAATTTTTGTTGATACAGAACTAGTATAATAAATTATTTTGATTGAAAAATTTTATTCTTGAAGAAGAGAAAGGTCGATATTTTTAGTCTGTTTTATACAAGAAAATTACATATGCTCCACCATTACCCCCTCCAGTCACAGAATAGCATTTTTCACTAAGCTTACTCTAAAGATCGCAATCTTTTTTCAAGCATCGGTTTCCCATTATAACCAGCCAACAAAATAAAATTTAAAAGGAAAACAGAAGAAATTATTCTTTTCGACAACTCACAGGATTTTGGCATCAAAACACAGAAGTAGCTGTATCCCACAAGTGCATGTTATAGCAGGACTGGAATGTGAATGCACTCCAGTGAACAATGTAAAAGAAAGGAACTCTTTCTCAGACCAGTTTGTTAGCTGCCATTCCCTTCCATGAAAAGGCAGGCCTAGCCTGGAAAGAAACACAACTGCAGTAGAAAGGACTTTACTCTGAGAGCAGAGTAGAAGACTATAACTGTCTCTCTGGCTCTGTAGCTTCTGTGCTGGAGCGCGAGGTGCTGCCATCCCTAAAAGGCGTCTCCAAAGCGAAGCCACTCAGCAGGATCAGCTATGTACACTCCCCCACGCGTGCATGCACAAACGCACAGATAGCTTCAGTGATATGGGCGACAGCAAAGAGATGGGAAGGGTCTTTGCATAGATTCTCACAGGAGCTGTTTATTGCTCCCACACTGTGAAGAGCTCTAGAGGCAAAGACCCAGAATGATGAAAAACTCAGGCTTAAGTATAGGAGTGAGGCTAGCACCAGGAACCAATGGTGTGAGGGCATGGGGGAGGTACACAGGCGGGACTAGGGAATGGGGACCAATGGGAAAGCTCTGGGGGAGTGGCGAGGGGCAGAGGCCAATGGGGGGAAAGTGGCGTGGAGAAGTTTCTGGGATATGAAGCATGTACGGTAGCAAGGGGGCTGGGTGGCCAACAGCCAGCCTGGGAAGCAGAGCTGGGTAGATTACCATGACAGAACAAAGCACTCTGGGAGAGACTTCTTTTCTCCCCGTGACTTAGACGGAACTCTGATACTAGGGACTATCTTACCAAGCACTCACTATATTCTTTGAGCCACAGGATAACCAGCCACCACCGAAGGGGGGAATCACCTCTCTCAACGTGCTGGCCACACTTTAGGTGCAGTCCAGGACCGAGTTGGCTTTCTGAGCTGCCAGCACACATTCCTGGCTCGTGTCAACATTCTTATCAACCAACACTCTCAAGTCTTTTGCCTCAGGGCTGCTCTCATCAGCACACTAAAGTCCTTTCTACTCACAAGCAGTAACGTTCCTAGCTGCTTTATATATCTTCCTGAGTAAGAAATCTAACAGAACAGATTCTCAGCACCAGCAACACACCTCAGAGGACAGAAAGCTGTTTGATATTGCTTTCTGTCACTTCTAGGAAATGGTGAGCCTGGGTTTGAGATAGGAGTCTGTGTAGCATGAATTGGAGGTAGTCAGCAAAGATTGCTGCATGATTAAAATATTCAGTGAATGCGTTTATTTTTAGTCTTGGACATAGACTGTGACTAGAGTGTTAAATTAAACATGTTTGGGGTCATTTTCTAGCACTGAAGACATCTGGCATGGAATAACCCCAGTCCATACTACTAAAATTCTCTTCTCTACTGTTTTCCAGTCATTCTCAGGATTTGCATGGAAAGTGTTAGCTGGCCCAAGACAGAGCCATACAAGGGATTTTCCTAACAGTTAAACAGTATGAACAATCAAGTTCTAATGTTCAAGAACTATTCACTTTCTTAGCACTTTAACATATTATTTTGATTTTATTGTGTATATTTAATATAAAGCGTCAAATTCCTGTTCTGTTCCTGCTCTGCATAGGAGCTGAGAACAGGAGCTAACAATTATGTAGGCAGTTTGTTTAGGTAAGGAAGCCAACTTCGTTTGTTTTTCCAGGTTTTTTGCAAAGGTGACAAAGGAATGGCAACAGAAACACAGGGATTTAGCCTCTTTCTTTCGGGCACAAGTGAAAATAACAACACACAAAACTTAGGTCAGACCAAAAGTTGATATAGCTCAGTATCTTTCCTGTGACAGTGACTAACAGATGACATCTATGAAATGGTAAGTGAAGAAAATAATGATGGTTATTTTTGGCATATGTTTTCATATTCTGCTACAAAAAAAACCAGTCAAATATGGCATGGGAAATAAAAGGGCTGTTACTTGAACAGTTAAATTAAAGAAGAAATTTTCTTAATGAATGTTGTACATTATGCCCCCATTTGCAATATCCCAGGCTATGGAAGGGCTAAGACCTTCTCATATAGAAATTATGTATATTTCCCAGATTCTCCAATGTGATGTGCTTTGTCTCTTTCTAAGCTATGTGCTTACTAGTTGATTGGTGCATGGTGAGCCAGCCTTGCAGCGACAGATGTGTTCTCTGTCAATGAGGATACTAATTTCTTTTTTTCAATGCCAATTTTTACTAATCTTGCAATTTGCTTGACACCTCTGTTAAATTACACTGGGATTTAACCCTAAATTCAAAAGGTCTTTGCAAAAGATTGACTGGCAGAGGAACAGATGGACTACAATTCAGGCAAAAATATCATCTTCAAAAAAGCTAATTGAACATTACCAGCTAGATATAGTCATAATCCCTTGCCCTTATACACGCATATCCAGAAATAATTTTATAGGTGCTTCTATTTGCATATAATCCATTAGGTTAGTGTCTTAAGTAAGAATTCTTCTTAGCTTTGAAAATAACATATGTGACTTCAACCTAATAAATAATCAATTTAACAAAATACTAAAACAGCGAAACAGCCATTATTTTGTCTGTGTATGACAGGTTGAAAACAGTTGGTAGGCTGCCATGCTTAATATTTTGAGAGACAGCAATAAGGTCACATATGTCCTATCAAGCAAGTTTTCCTGCAGTTGCAACTGATATTCCTAGCAATCTTGGTAAATGAAAGCAACTGTCATCCCCCTGATACTTGCTTCAATATTGCTGAAGTGAGTGGGAAGACTCCTACTACCTTAAAAATAATCTGAATTTTGGCATATTTTCAAAGATGTTGTTTTCCATCAAATAATAAAGTTGTAGGATTGAGCTTGCTCTTACTTCTGCTCAGGAATTACCCCTCCAAGTCCTGGCTTGCTCCCTCAGTGAGTTACCTGGTCACATCCTTCCTGGTGTAGTGGTGAGACCTCAGTGGAAATTCTCCTTCCACATACATCCTTGGAAAGGAGTGCAAGGGCTGGGAGGTTACTGGGGTGTGCCTCTAGTATGTCTGGATGACCAAAGGATATTGACTGGCATATGCATTGAAGAAAGCGGAGAATTGCTGCCAGCTGCTGTAGACTCAGCCTGGGGATGCTCTTACACCTTGCTTACTCTTAGAGGCACAGGCTGGATCTTTGCACTGAAAAACACTTCAAATGATCTACTCATTAAAAATACCATTTATATTACCTGTTATTGTTTTTCCAACAGTTTTTACATCCATGTGTAGCTAATACATTAGAGTATTGAATTCTTATTGGCCACAACACAGCTGCCTAATTTAAATGGATATCCAATCGACAGCTGCACTTCCTGTTTTATTCCTAAAACCAAAATATCCAGCATACATGATACACAATCTGCATGTTCAAACATAATAAACTATCATAATTTTCCCAGCTAATAAAATAGTGCTATGGTGTTTATGGGTTTACCATACAAAAACAGAGAGTCTTTGACCCAAATACTGACTTAGTCACAGTTCATTCATTAGGCAACTTTCTAAGGCCAAATTTTTTCCTGCATGGAAAACAGTCTCTCTATAAGAAACCATTAGTTATGTATTCCTTCAAAGAAGTGCATTTTGCATAAAATTACAAAGCATAGAAGACAAGGCATTGCAAACATGAATACCTGAGGCTGAAAAACTTTTTCGGGAATGTTTTGTGCACTTCAACATTTTACATTAGCTGCACAATGATTTTTTCCATCCTGATAAACTCTCTTTAATAGACCGCAAAGTTCCCACCTCATTTACTTATCTTCTCAACTGAAGTGAAGAAGAAAAATAATTTAAAGGCCAGTAAACTTTGAAAATGTGCTTTATGGAATTTACTGCTATTTTAAATAGAAAGAAATTAAGGCTGTATGTGTCCTGGCTAGATTGCTAATCACCATGAGAACACGCATATAGGTACAGGCAGAACTTTTCCTGTCAGAGGTGTTATCACAAGGACACTAGATTACCTCTCTCAGCCCTCCTGGAAATAAATCATCAGAACCAGGTACCACTATTTTATTGCTCAATGTGTCCTGAGAAGCAGATGCAGTAAATTCTACTTCTGTGACCTTTTCAGTATTCTGTGTTTTGACTGAGCGTCCATTCTAGTCACAGGTTGCTGAGGTCACAAACAGAAGAAGATAGGAATGGCAAGCGAATCAAATTACAGAATACTAAAAAGGTCAGAGTAGTACCATTTATATTACCCTTCACAGAACAGATGAGGCAGAAAAAGTTGTACCTCTGTCTCACAACAAAAATTATAATGATTCAGTAAATAGCACCAGTGACAAATTCTTGTTTGTGCCAAGGAGTTGCACTGTAAAGAAATAGCTATAATATCCAGTGTTCACGTTTGGAAGTATGATTCTGTTATATTTAAAAATCGAGTCTTTTGGAAGTTCTGTTTTGCCGTAGCATCCTTCATTTCAGAAATAAATAAGAATAAGATTCTTTTGAAACTAATTTTAAAATTACATTCAACTAAACCAAATAAATTGGTGTTTCTATATCCATGTCATGACTTTTTCCAACTATATTTTATACACACTGCTGTTGGATGCACTATTTTTTATAAAAGATTGTGGATTTTGAGTGAAATCCTCAGGTAGCAAATAGTCCTCTTAGAATTAAAAAAAAAATCACTGCAAAACATATATTTTGCTAGTGTAGTGTTGGATTTATGTCAATCAGTACATCTAATTAGGGTTTTGTAAGCAGTTGGCAAATCTCTCCTCTTTTAGTTTAAAACCATTCTTCCTTGTCCTATCACTACTCGCCCATGTTAAAAGTTGTTCTTCCTCTTTTTTATAAGTCCCATTTAAGTATGGGAACACCATAATCTCTTCTCCAGGCTAACAACCCCAACCTGCTCAGCTTGCCATTGTAGGAGAGGTGTACCATCCCTCTCATCATCTTCATGGCCCTAATCTGGACCTGCTCCAAGAGGTCCACATCTCTTTTTTGCTGAGGACCCCAGACTTGGATACAATATTCCAGGTGGGGTCTCACAAGGGCAGAGTAAAGCAGGAGAATCACCTCCATCGACCTGCTGGTCACTCCTCTTTCGATGCAGCCCAGGATGTGGTTGGCCTTTTGGACTGCAAGCGCACACAATTATTACATTTCCTGTTTACCATCTATTCTCTTGAAAGTAGCTTTCAAGTTAGATGTGGGAAAAAAAAAAACCCGACCAAAAAACCCCAAATCTGCCTTCAGCATTCAGTGAGCATCAGCTATGAAGGCATAAAAGACTTAATGTCCAGGTACTCTTACTTAAAATATTACACTTTAAACTGCAATAGCATTTAGTATCCAAATAATGATAATGAAAAACAAAATTCTCTTACCAGGATAGTAAATTTTGCTTAAACATTCTCAAGAATTTACTCAGCCACTTTGACTTAGTCAGCATAATTTGACATCCTCTTAAACTCCTGCTGGTTTTGATTATTGTTGTTTGACTTATACATCCACCACTGCTTTTCAACCAGTAAGTCTTGGCACTCAGGCGGTTTAGGAAAAAAAAAAAGCAATCAGTAGGATCCCAAGAGGTTGAGAATGTTATTATAATCCATGACAAAGAAAAATCTCATACCACAATCCCCACATAGCCCCATTCTTCAAGGTCAAATAATCTCTGCCATAAGTAAATTATAAAGGCTTCTCAGAAATTCTGGGTTTGTCCATAATTTTTTTTTTGTAAAAGTAAGAATGTCAGGAACAGTTTATTTATTTCCTTTTCTTTTTAAATGGAGAAGATACTACTTTACTTAAGCATCAGATTATCTACAGTTCTACACTGTCACAGTATTACTCTGGGCATACCCCTAGGGTGAGATGATCCTGGAAGAAGTTTCAGTCCTCTGAAAGCTAAGCCTAAATGAACACACTGCCCACTCTTTCTCAGTAATGCCTGTCAATGCTTTTTCTATCTCTGTCTATGCTGGGTTTTTTTTTCCTTTGTTTCATTCTTTTTATGCAGTCCCCAGTTAAGGTTGGAACATCTCATATGTAGTAAAAAGATTTCATTTTTTCATGAGGGATATTAAGTCTTTTGGTTTTTTTCATGCAAAATAACCATCTCTTTCATTGTTTTTTGGTTCATGTGACTTCTAATAAATAAATAAATACCATTAATTTGTTTCCTAACTATGTTTCTCACTTTGTTTTATAATTTTTATGAACATATATTTTTGAGACTGTATTACTCTACAACTGTATATAGGGAAAGTTTCTTTCAGAGGGAAAAAAAAGCAATTTTCCTCTACAAGAGCTTCCATGTTATATGATTCATAAACCTATCGCATAGCAACTGACATCGAGATTTATCACAGCCAAATGAAACATGGCTAGATGTACCAAATATTCTTCGGACTTTATTAAGAATTTTCAAATAAATAAGCAAAATAATGTACTTATATTGGAGAATTCCTGATGTATGTACACATACCCAAACTGAATTACTGGGTGGTTGCAAGAGCAGTTCATGAAGTACCCCCTGAAATCACACAAATAGGAAGTTTGCTTGCACCTCAGTTTGGAAATTTAGTCATGTACCTTGATAAAATACTGATTAAATATCACAATGTTTTTAGATTCTGAAGATGCTGTAGATCAATTTAACCAGCTTTCGTTGGTTTAACAATGACTAGAGAAAAAAAAATAAAAGTCTTCCAGACTATTTACCGTGTATGTATGTGGGTGTATTTGACATCTGTACACTGAAATACAGATCCTGAAGAACAATTTATAGCACAGCAATTCCAATTTCCCACTACCCAGGCGATATATCACTACTATAAAAACATATTCACCTGCAAATCTGAAGTTCATTACCTTTACAAATATAAACTAGAAAAAAACCAGTTAATTATACCAGTTTTGCTTTGCACCCTGATCACTCAACAATGTTTGAAATCATGTAGAAGTTCAGAGTGGATACACAAAACAAGACATCCAAATGTTGACTGTGCCTGGCTTTTCAAATGCCACAGTCCAGCAGTTTTAGCATTCGTAAAACAAAGCTAATCTGGGGAGATGATATTTTCTCCTGATTATCCTGCAATCCTCTTAAAGTCAAATCCCCTCTCAGGTAAAATGTCACTGCAAGTAACGTCATTATAACATGAATTGTAATTTCATGGAAAGTCTCTGATTTTAGATTAAAGAGGTTTAATAAAACTAAACTAATGCTGAGGTCACAGCACATATCTGTGCTAGAATGGAGGCAAAGGGAAGTAGAACGTGATCCAAAACACTTATGTGACAGTTGGACTGTGCAAGAAATCTAAGGTCACAAATCAGCACCTGGTGCTTCTGGTCAACACCTCAAGTATATTTGAAACCCCCCTGAACTGAGCTGGAATTAGAATATTGTAGTTTTCTCTGGTTTCACCACTCTGATCTATATTTCTACACCCCAGTTGCAATCAGCAGGTTAAGGAAGGCTAGTATCCACCATGACAGGAATAGCATCTCTAGATACACAACCATTTCACATGGCCACCTTCCCAAATTACTACCGGTAAAGGAGATGTTTGAGAGCAGATGCCACCATGGCCTTATGTTCTGTTGGGGCGCCCTCTATGAGGGCATCCTCTTGGTCCCTTCAGGAACCGCTCATCGGAAGTCCGTCCCGCCTACGACGGTGGGCGGACGAATCCGATTCGGGGGGCAGTTCTTTGGGAGGATCCTTTGAGGTGGCAACAGTGTGAGCGCCACGCCTCTCCTTGTTATTCCCTCCCTTTGTTCTAGAACCTTCCAAGTTGTACGGTCCCTCATTGGTTCACGATAAAGGTCTCCTCCCCCGAGTTAAAGTTATTGGCTGTATGCTCCTTGGTTCCTCCCAGTTGCTGTTTCCCTGTTGGTTATTCCCATGTACTCCTCCCCTTTTTTCTCCGCCTTTTAAACCGGTGCACAGACCCTGTTCCCCTCAGACTTCCCTTGGATTTTCCCGGTTCTTTCCCCCAATAAATCCATTGCTGTTGGAAGTCTCCGCTCCGCTGCCTCTTTGCTTTTGGGGCAATCAGGCTCTGCACCATCTACCTCCTCTGCCCAGAGGAGAAGAGTGCAGAGCTGCCCACCTGCGCTGTGCCCGTTGGGCAGCGCTGCTGACCTCACTTCGTGTCTGCAGGCAGGGCACAAGGTCGACCCCAGGGAGCCTGACGGGGCTCCCGAGGCCCGCAGCCCCGGCCAGCGTGTCAATGTTCCTCCCAGTGGTGACATGTCTTGAGTAACGTGTGGTCTTCAGAAAGAATTATCAATCTTCTATCTCTGGAGGAGCAGAGATACAGCAATTTCGGAATTACAGGCTGGGGATCAGAAGCTGACAATGAAATATCTGCATGGATGCAAAGCAGTGGAACATGGTTCACTGCTCGAAAAACGGAGCATGCTTTTCTCCAGTTATCCAGTGTCAAATATTTTTGCCCCATATTAGGGGTAATTCTCCCTCCCTCCAACATTCTCTGGAGTAACATAAGATTGATTCTTATTGATGAACATATATGGAAAGCCAAGGTATTATTTTGACAAAGGAACATAAACTAATATTATATCTAGTTGAATGATTTAATTGAAGTGGGTTTCTTTTAACGATTACATTGTTCATGTGGGAGGAATGCCTGAGATTTAGAGACTGACATCCACAGTGCCCTGTTATACTGTGGTGATATTTAAGTCTCTTGTTAAAATCCAGTGAAGCTGGAAAATGAGAGAAATAAAAGAAAATGACAACATACTATAAAATTCCTTACTGATTTCAGAGGCCATTTGAAGTTATGTTGTGCAGCTTATATGTATATTTAAAAGCCCCACAGTCATTTCTTAAAATAAAATATGAGGTAAAAGGGGGAGAAAAGGAAGAGCAGATACAACTTTTTAAGGCTTCTGTTTTATGGATTCAGATGAGTTTATCCTTTAAGGAAAACATAAAAGTAATTCTCCTGACTGACATTTTGTTATTCTCAGGTTCATGTGAATTTCTGTAAATCCAGAGTAGTAGCGCTCCTACTATTTTTTCTTGGTTGTTTTCCTTTTACTCGTGACTTTTGGTATTTAATTCCCTTTAGTCTTTTCTTCATTCTTGCTTGAGACCATTGTCCAGGTTCACTGGACACACATTTGTTTACTGATGTAGTCACTCCATCATGGTCTTCTACAATGGAGTGCCTACATCAATGGACAAAGGAAGGACTACAGAAGTCCTTTATCTGGATTTCTGTAATGCTCCACATCATCCTTCTCTCTAGATTAGAAAGAGATTGATTGGATAGGCGGACTGTTAGATGGATAATAAAATGATTGGATGATCAAGTCCAGGGGAGGTTGGTCAATGGCTCAGCATCCCAGTGGACTTCAGTGACAAGTGGTGTCCCTCAGGGATCTGTATTGGGACCAGTGTTATTTAATATCTTCGTTAATGACATACACGATTGAGTGCATTTTCAACAAATTTCGAGATAATATCAAGCTAAGTTGTCCAGTTGTCCCACCTGAAGGGCAGAAGGCCATCCAGAGGGACCTGGACAAGCTTGAGAAGTGGGCCCATGGGAATCTCATGAGGTTTAATAAGACCAAATGCAACATCTCGCACCTGGGTCAGGGCAACCCCCAGTACCAGTAAAGGTTGGGGGATGGAAAGATTGAGAGCAGCCTGGCTGAGAAGGACCTGGGGGTGCTGACAGATGAGAGGCTGGACATGACCAGGCAACATACACTTGCAGCCAAAAAAGCCAAATGTGTCCTGAGCTGCATCAAAAGCAACAGGGACAGCAGGGTGAAGGAGGGGATTCTGCCCCTCTGCTCTGCTCTGGTGAGGCCTTCATTTTTGTTCTTGTTTTTGCACTCTTTTCCTTTTCAAAAACTTTTATTCTTCCCCCTTTTCTCTCCATTTTGTACTTGAGATTTTACTTCTTCATTCCCCACTTCTTTTCTGCCACTTTTCTTACATATTTTCTTCTTTATGTCTTTCATTTTAAAGGTCAATTTAAAGCATTATTTTTACATTTTGATAAGAAGCTTTTTTCACAATATTATATGGTCCCATGAAAGGGTGCTGTGGATTTTCATGTTATCTATTCCATAGGTTCAAATTTAAAATTGTTCCTCCTACAATTTAAAAAAATAACTAAAACTAATTTAAAACCAACAAATGGAAAAATAAAATAATTTTTTCTTCATTAGGAAATACTGTCATAACAAATTCTGACTTAAAGAACAAGGATAATGAAAGGTAAAAAAAGGCCCAAACCAAACAAAAATCCCTTCAAACTTTTATCTGGTCTCCTATACCAGCTGCTATATTTTTTTTTTCCACAAGGATCAAACTCTCAACATTTTAATTCTTAATAAGATGTTAGAATGTTAGCCTGACTGAGACCTTGATCCCTTTATAGCTGTCTCTAAATTGGAAGAAATATTTTTCAAGATGTAGAGCTTTTTTTCCCTGCAAACTCCAGGACCCAGTAATTTGTTTGCAGTTGTATAAACATAAATAATGACTTCATAAATATTAAGTGACCTTCTCTTCCACACTTTCATATCAGACTCTGTAAGTGAGTGCAGTCCTTTAGCTTTGGTAGCAAAATATTACCCTGAAATTGGCATTGTAAAATGTTTGCAGATACATTTTGATCTGGGGAAAATTCATAACAGTTATTTTTCATCCAGCTCCACTCTAGTATAGATAGCTTTAACAAAGTAAACCATAAC
This sequence comes from Ifrita kowaldi, assembly GCA_013398055.1. NCBI lineage: Eukaryota > Metazoa > Chordata > Aves > Passeriformes > Cinclosomatidae > Ifrita > Ifrita kowaldi. The sequence continues at coordinate 135,407 of VZRS01008556.1, forward strand.
ACACATAAAAAGAGATAGGAGTGCAGTAATGATTTAAAAAGTAACTGGAGCATGGACCATACAGAAAGTTTCCATCCTTATTGAATGTCAACAAGGTGCTGAAGTCATGCTTAGTACCACAATAATATTACAGCACTCTACAAAATGTATTACCTTTACATAACAATGTCAAATGTCATGGTGCATGAGAGATCAGGGAAAGTTACAGACAGTCTAGGTGCAGCCTGTAATGGTTGTGAAGATAACTTCAGGCAGATTTGTAAATAGGAAAAGAAAACGAACCAGTTCCATGCCTTCCCATTAAAAATGATGTGGTGTCTTTTGCAGGAAAAGATCACGTACAATATAGGTAATCTGTGATTCTATAGGGTAGAAAGTAAAAACAAACAAACAAACAAAAAACCCAACGAAAACCCTGAACAAACACGACAAAACCCCTGAGAAAGACAAACAAACAAACAAACCCCCAAACAAACAAAAGCACAGGAAAGCCCCTTTGCCTAGAATCACAATAAGAGTAGGTCATGAGTACTGAATGTTCCTTCTCTTTTGTGTTATTTTAACTGGGTTTTTCCTCAATGAATTTCTAGTTTTATGGAGATCACAAACCAGTTCAAGTACTGGTTATATCATACAATGTAATTTAATCTAGTTTGCATACAGTAATGTAAAAGGTAAAACTTGTGCTTTAAAATATGGCATCCTGAAATAGAGAGGTACTAATCCATCCCTCCTTTTCCACAAATACATGCATGTGGGTTGTGTAAATTTATGTCGCATTGGCACCATTTTGTTTCTGTAAAAGCCGACAGAAAAAGCTTAGTCAGAAGGGGCAAAGAACCCTGCTTTAGCTGAATTGACGACAGGGAGCTTGCACTGAGGAAGAATTTGAAGTTAATAAGAGCTACATGCACATATCAAAGACAGACCCGCTTAAGCATACTGCTAAGGCAGGAGTGTGCTCAACTATAATGGCATTATAAAGCTAAGCTGTAAAAGCAGTTACCCCACTGACTAACATGAAATATTAGGTTGGTGGGATAAATCACATCTTATGCTTAATTCACTGGTAAATTGCATTAGAGGTATACAATGTGGGAGCAGAGAATGCACACTGAGTATAAAGCCTTGTTCTATCACTTAATTTCCTGGAGTACTGAAAACACTTCTTTGAAATTTGCTGGTGTGTGAAACCCTCATACCTACACAATACTATTACAAAAAGAGCACCTCATTATCACATCACAAAGTGTCCTAACAGAAGAAAACCATCGTCCTCTCGCCTTTCATGCAGCCACCGCATTTGTTTACACATATTCAATGCCAACATTTCAGAGTCAATATCTGGAAATATTTCTAATTGAATGACCACCAATTTTGTTCAAAGGTCTCTGAGAGGGCAGCCGTGTTGGGATAAAACAGAGTGTTCAGAAATCTGTCAAGCCAATGTGTTCAGTTTTGCCAAGGTCAGTTGTGTGTTGTTGCCTCCTCCTGCCCCTCTTTTTTCCCTCTTCCATGTCTCACTGATAAGGTCTCAGCACCCTGGCAGTGGTTCAGGAACCAGAACTGAGGGCCCCACCACGTCTGCTCTGGAGTGAAATGTGAATCTATTCCAGCTCTAAATGGCTTTCAAATGCATTGGTGCTTAAAGTCCATGTTATCTACAACTTTGTCATCTAATGGATGTTTTATCTAGAATTGTTCTAAGAGTAGCAAGAAGTGAGTAATGTTCAGGGCAGAGCAGGTCCTGTAGTGTAAGTTGTAAACCCCACACTTTGGGAATGCAAGTAGTGATAACGCTGTGACCCTGAGGTCATCAGCATTCACATCAAAAAGTGAATGGTGCCATTAAAATTTCAGACTCTCACTTTCTGTGTGGTTTTAAAACCTTGTGTGTCTTCCTTTTTATTTCTTTGTTTGCTGTTGCTCCAACTCTGCTTTTTTGCTTCTTTCAGTAAATACCAGGACCAGCAGCGTGGGATACTTCAACTTCTGCTCTGTAAATTTCATGCTTTGTATAGGACAATGACTAAAGATGACAAATATTTTCTAAGTTGTCACATACAATCACCCATCTTCATACGCTGATTTTATATTTTTCTAAGGACTGTGGCAACAGATGTTAATGTGGTATAAATGAACACATCAATTTTCTCACACCTGTGATGACAAGCGTTAGGGAAGTTTACTTGCATTTGGCTTGATACCTGACCTCTACCTGTCATTCTCTATTAGATCAAGTTACTGTACTTCCATATCAGTGTTCCTAGGTCTTATTATAGTCTAATGTATGGCATATTTCTTGAGAAAGATTAAAGACTTCTCTTTTATGCTTAGCTTTATTTTAAAACGGTGCTACAAATTGGATCTTTCACTAGCACTTAATAATACTTTCTTTTATGAGCAGGAAGATGCAAACATCCAAATGGTTTTACCTTAAAAGACATTTGCATATCATCTATTTTAAAGCAAAGGCACTATTAATGGTGTTGAAACATCAACTTTACAATTGGAATACTAGCTAAGTCAACAAACAGTGTTTAAATTCACTATTCTGGATTTAATACACTGGCTTCTCAACGTATTAGTATAATGCTGGCACTGATTTAAAACAATCCTTCCTGTTGCTTGCTACATCACCTTTGCATAAACTCAGCTGATCAGAACAATGACACTTAGTGAAAAAAAGTCATATTTCGTTAGTGAGTTTGTTGGGTTCCTCCCCCATCCACCTCCCCAAATTTTTGTCTTCATTGACCTGCTCCTGGTAGTTGAAATGTCTTCACAGGGGTGATGTCTTCTGTGCATTCCTTGATAACCCTAACACAGACAGGGCACCTATGGCGATGGTTCACAGCTTCATCTTGTTTGGCTTGATGGGTAAAAGGCTCAGAGCCTCTTTGTATTTCCTAAAAGCTAAAACAGAGCAGCGTTAAGAGGTTCTGCAGCAGCAGTTTGGCCAATCAATATGTGTGTATAGGCCAGCTAATCAGCTCAGGTGTAGCTCCAAAGCAGTCTCAACATTTCACATCTCCTTATTGATACATGCTGTGTGGAAGGAGAAGAACCTGGTTATTTCATGGTCTGATTCAGTTAGACACAGAATTTCACTATATACATTGCTAGAAAGCCGCTCTTTTTGAGAATGAGATAGCAAACTGTAGGCCTCAGAACTGCATCATTCAGTAGCTCTTTTAGGAATAAATAATGAAGATACCCTCAAGAATAAATGTCAGCCAGTAAATTATTGTTGGGTCTTTGAAATAAACTGTTTTCAGCATGCCTTCCATGTATGTCACGGCCCTGCTGATCCACTACAAGACAAGTGCATGACTTTATCCTGTGCAAATTTTTGAAAATGCATGTTAGTGTGTACTCTACTATATACAGTGGTAACACCGTTTTGAGACTGGACTGACTAACAGGCCTTCCTAATTTTATAAGACACTATGGGTTTTTTTGCTGAGATCCCACGGTTTGGAGCTCCTCAGTAGAATCAAAGGCAGTGCCTACACAAAGCTAAATACAGTGGTCATTTCTGCCTCTAGAAGCCTCCACACTGCTGTTGAGGTTAGTCATCAGAGAGTGCAGGACACACTGGGCAGTTAGCAGCTCCCTTTCTCCAGCAGTGGGGTAATTATCCTATCAACTCATAAAAGCCTGACAAAGACTCTGCAATAAAAATAAGATTACCTGGGAAAAAGTTTTTTCCCAGATTCTGGATGAATCTGTCTCAGTATCCCAAATGATTATCATAATTTTTTTTCAGTTTCTTTTTTCTGTTCACTAAAATTGATGTGCTGTTTGGAGGGGGAAAAAAGGAATAATAATTTAAAGTAGAATCTCCCACTGAGCTTGTCACCTTGGTTGCCCAACATCTCCTTGAAATACATCAAGTAATAGCACTGGCAGTCTTAACTTTATGTCTCTCCTTTGAGATTCTTTTAAATGTTAGTTTGCTGGTTTACATTTCCTCTGCTGAATCCGTTGTTTGTAGCCAACTTCTTCTGTCTTCTGTTTGGAGCTTTCTGCTTAGTTTTGCATCTAAATTTCACTTCTAGTTTATTTCTATATAGCTCTAACTCCCCAGTGCTGCCTGAGGACATGAAAAGATGATACAGTACCATTAGTGTATTAATGTACAATAATACTGAGCTTATGGTATCAAAGTAATCCTCATTGATTGGTGTCTCCAAAGACATGAAACAGAGAATAACTACATTAAGCAGTACAGTTTGCCTCCAGCAGGAGCTTTAGCTGCAATTACACTGTCAGGGACCACCTCAGTGGCTGCATTTGGGAGGGCAAGGGACATCAGAGTAGCCTTCTTGTTCAGGGAAATGTTGCTACTTTTTATTCTGTGTCTATGTAAGTGTTCACCATGACAGCTCGTAGAATGTATTCATTACATTAACACAGCTTACTGACCAGGGTGAGAAGTTTATTTGGTTTGGTTTTGGTTTTTTTCTCCCATGGTCATTAAGTTATATTTTTCTCATCTATTTTCATCTATTTTCTGTTTATATTTCCTCTTTGTCCCTCCCTTTTTGTCCTTCTGTCAGCCCACAAGAAACACATTAATTACAGCTGCAATAAAAGCACAGCAATATCAACCATATCTTCAATTTCTTGGTCATCTATAGATTTTGATCACAGACTCAAAAAAATTATCCAGAAACATAATCCCAAACAAGTCCCTCTCTTTTTACTCCTGGATAGGGCATGGAACTGAAAGAAATGTTTACGAGAAATGCAACATTTTTATAGGCAAAGGAGACACCTTTATTTAGAGAAAGGTGAAAACTTTGGTCTCCAGAGCAGCACCATGTCAGGAGAAAATCCCTAGAGAAAGTGGTTGACAACAATTTGTACCTCACACCAGGGAGCAGCAGGACTGGCTGTGTCACAGGTTTCAAGAATCTGGGACTCCAGGGTGACAAAACACCTGGCATGGAAGTAGTTTCATCCTCACAGGAAGCAACCTTATGATATACTTCAGCAGGAAGAGCAGAGCAGGTCCAGTGGTGGTACTAGGGTCACCAACAACCCAATGATTTCTGGGTAAGTCCCCAGGAATGAGGCAGGCCCGAGGTCAAGCTGCAAAGTCAAGTCAGAAGGTAGGGATGAGCAAGGTACATGGGAAGCATAACTACAATGGCTCCTTTAGCACCAAATGAAGGACCTGCATATAGATACAGATCCCAAGCAAAGGGGGAGTGATGGGGACCAGCAAGGCTTATCCCAGCTCACCCCGAAAGAGATGCCTAGGAACTACCTGATCCCATGAAATCTATGCCATGCCAAAGCTTCTATGGCACATTGATATCTCCCCACTTTTTGAACTACTCCCATTTGGGAACACCTGAATATAGACTGAGTATAGGCTGCATTATTTCATATGGTTAAACATGTAAATCAAAATGGAATGTGGTATTAAGTCAAATGCATTTATCAACAGGACTGTCTATAATAATCAGACTTATAGTCTTGTTGATAGGAAAGGGAATTGTCTGAAAACCTTGCATTTCTTGAAACCATGTTGACTGGCATTGAGATAACGTTTTCAATTTCCAATTATTTTGTGTCAGAGTCCTTAATTTAGACTTCCACTATTTTGTACAATTTTCATTAATCTTCTATTACTGATCTCAGTATACAGAGCTCTGGGTCACCCCTTTTGCCAATCTAATGTTAGAATTATTTTGACTGTCCTCTAAAACCCTTAAATTTTGACAGTTGTCCAGGGTTTTTGAAGGTAGCAGTAGGAAGAACTTCTGTGCAAGAGTCGTCTAGTTTTCTGGAAAGAATAAAAACCCGGTAATTTTCCCCACACAGAGTATACAGGTGTATGCTCCCACATCACATGCTGCATCTTGTGCTCCAGCCGGTCTGCTTAAATCTTTCAAGCATTCCTTCCCTTTATCCACAGTTTTCTCCACTGATGAGGGAAAACTTATCAGTTTCTTCTCTAGAGACAAGTTCTGATATTGACTTCTACCCCCTGCCTTTCAGTCTGCACTCTGGGAAGTTATTACTTGTTGATTAGATATTCAGTCCATTGCAGGTGGAATCCTTTCCACAGGACCCCAAAAAGGCTGATCATGATCAGCAGAGTTAGTTCTTCTACACTGGGATGCTGTATTTTGAGAAGTTTTCTTTGCCACCTTTCTCTTCAAGCCCGTTTACTTGTCTCTGCGTGAGTGCCAGGACTTCATAATTCACGTGAAAAAATCAGTGAATTACAGTCTCTGCACACAACCAATGCTCTGTCCAATACTCAAATCTCTTTATCATCCTTGCTCTAGACATTCTTTTAAGAACCAGCAGATCCTTTGTTTCCTCTTTTTCTGAAAGCCTATCTTGAAGCATGTTTTCTGCTTCAGTAGCCTGCAATCCTCATTTTTTTTTCAGATCTACCAGAAGGAGACTAGCATATCTCTGTTGTTACAAAGGTCTGACTTATTCTAATCTTTCAGAAATTCAGCTGGCTTCTAGAACTTCACATGGCTATCATTAGGTGTGTTAGACCAGATCAGTTACCTGTGCCTGTGTGAGCTGCTGTGAGCAGCCCTTCACAAAGTTGAAAAAAACCATGCAGTGTTAAAGGAGGAAGGAATTACTGCATTTTTCCTTTGTGCAACCTTGTTCGGCAGTGCTCTAAAACCTGACATCTGTTACTTCAGGTAATTTCATAACCTTGATGTCCTGATTATTTCTGGAACAGATAATTTATCCTGTTATTCTTCTCACAACACTGTCAAGAGTTGTACTCATCTGCCTTGTGTCTGAATTGGTGCTGGATGATTCATTTTTTATCTTCTGTGAGGCTCATCTTTTATCTCAGTCCATTCAAATGATTCATCTTCATGGCTTCATGAAGAGCTGAGAGGTGATTCAGAACTGAGACGTCTGAGTTTCCCAGTGAAGGAGCTGCTCTTACTTCAGAGTCTCATTCTATCTTTAAGAGTATACACTTGAGATGTAACTTGACAAGAGACAAATGTATTTGTTGATTAAGTAACAGCAACAAGAAGCAAATAAAGCAACCCTAAAATCACTAATAATAAAATCAATTAACTAATAAACACATTACTATTTTAAAATTATAGTTAGTAATTTTTTCATGCCATAAGACACAATTTTAAATCTATGAATTATTGTTATGAATCATAGTTACTACTGAATTACAAACTCATCGACCTTCCCTTTCACACCTCTTTGTACTGGGGTTCAAGTCTATCCAGCTTTACTCTACCCTTCCCCTCCAAGCTGCTTGGGCATAAGCTTACTGGAGTAAGTCCAAGGAGTTTTACCTTTGGTACCCCAAAGGCCTTGGGTCCTCAACTCCATTCCCAGCCACAGGTGTCCACAATCATACTTGCTAAAGATTCAGCCTTCTTTGTCCTTTACATGATTTTTTATGTTGTTTACCATTTATTCAATTTCTGAGCTGACCTTTTTCCCTGTTGCCACCTCCATTACTATGTCCAGCAGCTCCTCCCCAACAGACAGTTTCCCATAAATTGCTTTTTTTTCTCATATGTGGAGTACCTGTTCAAATCACTGAACGTGTTAAGCCTAACGAGTGCCCCTCAATGACTCCAAAGGAACCATTTTCATCTTTGGCTTTCTGCAGCTGTTCTTCGCTGCTGCTCAACAATTTTGATCTGATTCTGTGATAGAAGTCTGAACTTCTCAGTCGTGTTTAAGATGTGGAGGGGAAGTGGCTAATGGGATCAAATTGCTTTCTTTTTTTTATCAGTCAGTTTATGTCAGCTGTCTCAAGAGGAGTCTTATCTGAAAACTTCCATGTTCCTTCACTAATCTCAGCCTTTGTTTAGTGCTGTAGGAAAGGTGCCAGTTTTAAAGCACTCCATCTATCAGTTGCCTCAGACAACCCTTACCAGCATCTCCTAAAACAATTTGTAAATATATTTTCCTTCTCATTCACATTGTCTTGAAAGAATGTTTCCTTACCACTTTCCTCCATGCACTTTTGTCCTCAGGAGGCAGGTCTGTCTACAGCTACTCCCTAATTGCTGCCTCTATGAGCCATGTGGCTTTGCTGGTCCATGGAGCTTTAAACCAGATGAGAAAATTCAGTTATGACATTTGCTTCCAGGGAACCTCACCTCATCCAAGTAATCTGAAATGGGACACCTAAAATCAGCATTGACAAATTAATTGATAATTTTTATTGGCAGTGAAATTTTCACTTTTCAGGTATCTCCAACAGTTTTCTGAGAGCATTTGATAGAAGCAAAATGTAAGCACACCTACATGAGTACCAGAAAACAGATAATAGAAATAAGCAAAACAGATTTTTTTAAAGTCCATGCCCAGGAGACAGAAGATGCCATTACAGTATCTATAAAATAATGTCCCCTCTAAATTGCACTGAACCATGAACAGCTTTAATAATCTAAAATGCTCCCATTTTATGGCATGGACTGGAGCTATCAGCTTACTTCACAGAAAATGATGTGGAGTCTTCTTAGGTCACTATGGTACACTACAGACACAGGCAGGAGAAGATTGTCCATATATTATTTCCTGTATGCATATCGATTTATCTGTCTTTAGTACATGATTACCAAACCATTAGCTGAAATCTATTCAGGAAAAAACTGCGATGTCTGATAACATAAAGTACCTGAAAGAGATGACAGGAATGATATCCATTTCCTGTCTGAATTACCTCAGGGATCTAGCTATATTATGCTCTGGAAGTACCTGTGGTCACAACCACCTTTCACATGCATCTTTCAAAGTGGGTTTCACTACGATTAAGAGCAAGGAGAAACTCTTTTGGGAGTTTATTGATTCTTCTCAGTTGACCCAGTTCCTATTTTACTTACACAATCATATCGCATAAAGATATTTTATCTTACTTAAAAAGTTATGTTTCCTGACCTTGCCCATTCTATGGAGAGCTTGATTTGTACATTACTTGTTGTGGCACAGGTGGTCTTCTGATTTTTCATTCCATGTCTACTCAATTGAGAATGTTACCACGTGCAAAACTGTATTTTGTCAACATGGCAAGGAGATGCTGGTAGATGTTGTGTGAGCTGAATTATTTTTGGTAAAGAATACCTGTGCTCTTTCATACAAAGAACAGTATTGAAAAACAGCTCTGGCAGTCCTATAGCAGTTCTAATATAAACAATTCTCAGATTTCAGTGAGCAGAATTTAGAGTCCATAAACATGTAGAATAATAAACAAATCTCGTCACAATTAAACCTCCATTGCATTAATCAAATTTTAAAAGGAGTGTTAGTGGTGAGTGATGTTAACTTCAGAGTCTGAGATTATAAAAGAGAAGAATATAGGCTGTTACATAAAGAAGTAGACTGTTCGAAACCACAAAAGAAAATACCTAAATTAAACAATATATTACTGTATAACATTGTATGTACTTACGCTTCTCCATAATTTGCTTGTTATTTAAATTTGTGTTCACAAACTTCAACAATGAACAATTCTCTTAATAAGACATACGATATGTGAATCAACAACTTATGTGATATCTTCCCTGCCCTGTAATAATATTGATGTCCATGAACGTCTTACTGAAATTGCTATGCCATTTGACACCAGATGCTCAGACAGGGATGCATGTAGAACTGGATCCAACAGGCTTACCAGGCCCATGACACCTTGTCGTGTTTCCACTACAGCAGAAACATGGAATATGTCTTTGGAATTGACCTATTAAAGTTCATTCAGACCTATATGCAGGAAGTAAAGTGAATTTGGTGGAAACTGCCCAAGCAGAAAGAAAAAAAATATATATAGAAACTCCAATAAGTTTATATTCTTTCTTGGTCATAGGAAAGAGGAAACATGAGAAGGATAAAAAAGCAGATTTTTTTCTAGTATGTTTTACTTCTGAATGTTTACACAAATCTGAATAAAAGTAATTTTTTCATAGATGGATGATTTTCTGTGTGATCACTAATTCCCTGTGCTGATTTACAGGACAGAAAATGCCAATCCAATCAGCAAGTCACTTTGGTGTGTGCATACTGTACAAGCTGTCTGTGAAGTGCTGCCTCTGCCACTGGAGCAGCTTCAGGAGTTTTTATCTCTGCATGACTGCTGGCTAGGGATTTGAACAGAAAAGAAAACTGCAAGAAGAAATTGGTTTGGACAAGAAGAGCTTCTGTACATAATTCTTATTAATTTGAAGATGAAATGCGGTTTCTTAGAAACAGAAAAAATATACTGTGTGATGGCTTACTCAATATGGTTATTGCTGTGGGATTCAGCCCCATTTTCTAAGGATTAGAACTGACTTCCCAGCATTGCCTATTTACTGGGAACAGAATTACTGGAATTCTTCCTTTTAGAGACAGGATGCATAAAGAACAAAAGGAATCTCAGAAGAGTGAAGCTCTGTGTTTCCCAGTACATAGAAGAGATGCATGACAGCTCCAAGGGTGGAAGAGTGGCTCGTTTTCAATATTGTTGAACCTTTACTTTGCCTTTGAATGGGGTTTTGGTCAGGAAACCTAAACTTTATATTAAAGGAAAGAGAGTACAAGATATTGACACTTACTTTGGTGCAGGACATATGATTTTACTTAAGTAAAAATAACTGCTAAAACCACCAGAATAAAATCTGTTCTGTGGGCAGTGTTCAAAGTTTTTGTTCTCTTTCTTTTCCTAGTTAATAAACCACAGTACGTGTTTGCCTCCATATCTCAATAAAACCTTATGGTTTCTAAACTCAGGGTGCAGAAAGGCCTCATTGCCAATTTCTGTGTCAGAGGAAAGCAGGAAATGTTTAGCAAGAAATGTGATAGACTTTGGGACAACATTTCTATACCATTTATGTATATTTACTCTTGACTTCTTTGGCCCAGCTTGTCAGTAGCTTTTGCAAGTGACTGGGTGAGAACAGTTTTGAAGACTTTGATTCTATACTTTAATGCTGTGAGGGGTTTTCTTTTAAAAGTGAAAATTTCCTCTCTCATTCTTTTATTTTGCTTTCTCTTCCTCAGTAATTTAAAACTAGCAAAACTTAGCACAATATACAAATATGTTTCCTTTGCCTGGTCATAAAGATATTCCTTTTAACTGTATACTGTTAATCTTACTCTTATGGGTGATTCATTCTCTTCAAGTGCAATTAGCTACTACTCAAATGCAAAGGTCTTAAAAGAATGGAAGCATAACTGTAGCAGACAATACAGGAAAGCAATAAGTATCCCATTTTTTAGACCTGGAGATTGTCTACGTTTAAATGTACATGGCTTCACAACCAGGGAAGCCACACGGTCCAGTCTTATTCAGTAGAAAATTTTAATTACCTTCATAGAATTTGCTGAAGCTTCTGAAAGACCAAAAAAGAAATGCTATCTTAAGATGTCATGTAAGAGATATATAAATCGGAAAGGTGCAGAAATCACTAAATAGTGTCATTCATATGGCAAGCATCATAGAGATTGCATGAAATTTGGGGCAAATTTTTGGGGCAGCTCCTCAGGATAAATTATATGGGTTCTTTTAATTATATTAAGCTTACTGTGTTGTCTATAGATCTACATTTCCAGTAGTACAGTTCTGTTCACTCAGAGAAAACTACTAAAGAAAATTATTAGATATGTACGAAATACAGACCTAATGATGTTGAATACAAGGAGGTAATTCATGTGATCTGATAAGAATGCAACCTGATAACTACAGAGAATAAAAAAAATCTGTAGTTTATTGATAAAAGTAAAAATTGCCTTTTTTCAAATTTCAGGTATAAATTATTTTATGTAATGTTACTGAAGGGAATACATGAGTTATCTAATATTGCTATATTAGCAATATTCTAAATATTGCGTATTTAATGTTTTGATTTTTTCACAATTAATATGTTTGACGTTGACCTAAATTCTCATGAAGGATAGTTAGCAAGTTTTATGATGACCAAAAAAAAGTTCAGAAGGAAAAAGAATCTACAGCTTCTGTAAAGAAACACATCATAAACTGATGCAAATTATTTGACAAGAAAATAATGTAAAAATACTATGAAAATAAGTAAAGAAATGCTTCTCTAAAGAACTTTAAGATCTTCTCTAAAAACATTTTTTTATACAGGCTAGATTTTGCAAAAGTTTGAGGAGATATCTTGTTGCTATAGCTATATTTGCTTACATTAAAGTGTATAAAAACCCCCTATAAACTGTATTTAAAAAAAGGAACTACTGTTCTTAAAAAGACCTATAATTCAGCCCTCAAGTTCTGCAAGACATCTGACAGCAGCAAGCCACAGTCTCCTCCTTGCTTTGTACACATGCTTTTGGGGAAAGACCAATAAATAATTTTTCAAAATACTTATATCCCCATATTCTCTCTGGATATTCCTCTGTCAAGTACCTTTGGAACTATATTTTCTCCGTTATTTCTAGGAGGTTGATGGACCATGTTACTAGCTAAGGCAGCCCAAACAGCATTCAAATGTTTCAGTTGGATTCTTCAAGTTTTTTCTAGCACATACGTTATTAAATTATCGATGATACAAAGGTTCAGTGTAAATGCTTCAAAAATGTTTCCCTACTTTTATTACTTGGGAAGAAGCAGCTTTGGCATTCCTGAATTTTGAAGCACTCTCTTTTTTTTTTTAACCCTAGCTCTCCCTTCACTAATGTTAGGACTAGCTTTACAAGTACATATAACATGCAACAGCCTTTCTTCATAGAATCATAGAATGCTTTGGGTTGGACGGGACCTTAAAGACCATCTGGTTCCAACCCTGCTACCTTCTTTCCCCTATGGGCCAGGGCACCTATCACTAGACCAGGTTGCTCAGAGCCTCATGTGATGTGTAGTCCTTTTCATGAGCACGTGCCAAAAATCCAGATCAGATCTATCTCTCCATTACAATGGAAAAGCTAGAAGAGAATTCCTCCAATCACATCCTCCTGTTAACCGTGCTCTGAATGATTTTTCTTAGCCCTGGTATAACTTTGTCTTTTCCAGATGCCTACCTGCTCCTCAGTCTGGCCTTTATTGTATATGGAGGAAAGGTTTGACATTCAGGAGAAAATAAAATGCTGGAATCTGTAAAAAATTAAATTTCCCTGTATGGATGGAAATGCTTCCTGATTAGCAGCTCCAACAAAAGAATGACTGCAAAAGTGCTGCTAAACTTGTTTCCTGTCACCTTTTTCTTCTAGTCTTGTAATTAGCCAGTGACATTTCTTCACTGAAGGAATGAGAAGGAACTTCCACCAAAATCTGCTATTAGCAAGTAGATTATTTTGTCTTACAGCACAATTTCTTCATTATGAAGCACCTGGAATCACCTACTACAATCAATGGTTGACCAGCTGTCCTAGAGAATGCTACCCATACTTCCACGTTCCAAATTAATTTGAAAATATTTTGACCATCAGAAAAGTCTGGGGCATATACACTTTCTGCCTGACATCACTCAGGTTAAAAAAAATTGTCACTGAATGAAATGAAATGAATTTTCCTGTGTCTGAGAAAAGACTTCTCAACTGTTACCTTGGATCTTCCAAAAACCCAGGATTGGGAGAGGATAGCATCATACAAGTGTCTTTCAAATGGGTTATTTCCAAGGATGCAATTAGAAATATGTCTAACAGGTAAGAATTCACTTATGGTTTATATGAGATTGTCACCTGAGAGCTACGATTTTTTTCACGGCATAACTGTTGGCATGTAGAAGCAGGGATGTCCCCATTTTTATTTGAAAAGTCACAGATGTTCTATACTGCTTTGAGAGGAAAGCTACTGGAAGAGAAATAAGGTTAATTTTAAAACTTTGTGGAGGACCATAGGTGGCCACTTCTCCATGGATGTTATCTGTCTTTCTCACTGCTTTCACAGCAGGGACCAATGCTTTTGAGCTTTTCTTCCCTTTCACTGAACAATTACGGTTGTTTTACAGCTGAAAAATGTGGTGATCTGCTGAAAAATGTAGTGATGAAGATGAGTTAACCAGGAAGATAAAAAGAAACAGTCAGGGCCTTCTTCAATGGTAAAGTGTGGTTCAACACCCAGTTTTGAGTTTCTAGCTTCTCTTCCAGTGAGCTCATAAGTCTCAGTATATGTAGGAACTGTTGAATATCTGTCAGGTTCAGTACTCTTACCTATACCGTCCAGGATTACCACCTGGGGGAATTACATCTAATTTGAAAACATCTGCCGTAAATGTTTGTACAGAAAATCTTGACACAAGCTTACCCTCAAAATCCATATATTAAAAAAATTTCTAACTGAAAAGTACTTGTCAGTGTTTCATCCTGGCAGTAGAGTAATCCTTAATTTAGCAAGTGTCCATTTATTTTGAAGAAGGTTTTGTATGCATAAAAATTAGGAAAAAGCATTAAGGAAAAGTGAGTGGAATATTCCTACTTAATATTCCTACTTCTCACAATTAATCATGTTAATAGACTGGAGAATAAGGTTACTACTAGAGACATTAGCAAAACACTGAGAAAATGGTATATTAATGGACAAACCTAATTTCTTGTTTCTATGAAAATTAAGATATTAATCTGTGGAAAAAAGTTTTGTAGATTATTTAATTTTCCATAATTTTTACCAGATGCTGCATTTTATATCCAAAGAAAAAATGGGGAAAAAAACTCCTTCTGAAGCAATTAATATAAGAAATAATCTAGTTGCATCCTGTTGTTTTATGTTGCCGAAAAAAAAATATTCTTTCAGCTAACATGTCTTAGTATTAATATTTTACAAATAAAATTTAAAAAAATGGAAAGCTCTGTTCCAAAAATGTCAAACAGAATATTTAATCAGTCACAAAATACTTTCTATATTTTTAAATGTAGTTTTCATAAACCAGCACACTTTCACAAGTATCCCTCTGTGAGCTCCGTATTCTTTGTCAAAAAGTGATGCACTGGAAAAGATCTGACCATATCCAGAGAGACAAATTTGGAATAAAAGTAAAAAATATTTTGCAACAGCCTCAAAACTCTTGCTTTAAAATTTATTTAAGTTGTATTAAATTATGAACTCTATTCCCAATGGATTGCACAGACAGAAAAACCACAAACAAAAGAAAAACAATGTTTTTCTGGGTTTTTTTTGTTCCACCAAAATAATATTTTATTCATCTTTTATTAATTATCCAGGAAACAGGATAGACATTAAATTTGTAGGTGAAATAACCATACAAAAATGTGTGCCTTAATCAGTTTCCTTACATACAGAACTTTCGCACATTCATTAATTACATTAGTTTTTGCATAATTATGAGGGGTTTGGTACTTTAACAATGTTGCAAATACATAAACACCAGGAAACTCCAGTGAAATGGTAGAGTTTTCTGATTATCTTTCAAATTATATCTTCCTTTGGGCAAATTTTTATTTGTTGACATTTATGAATATATGTATGCAAGTGTATCTGGAACAGAGTAAACATAGGTTAGAGCTCTTCCATATACAACAGCATCAAAAGCAACATCAACTAATAACAGTAATAATAATAAAAATTTCAAGGAGTTCAATTCTAGAAAAACACTCATCATACCCCTCATATAAATGAAATAACTTGTTTTTAAAACATTTCTCTTTCTAAAGATGACAGATCTGAAAGTTCAGTCTTTCAGAAGATAGCCACCGTGCATAAAGATTTTCAAAACGGAATTTTCTACCTCCTAGTATTCTCAGAGCAGGTGTTCAGTGCAGGCACTTCAGATCAAGCAAGCACACCCAAGCTAGCTTTAGACTAAGTAGTAAGTGCTCTGGCTGCTAACACATCCCTGCTGTAGATCAGAGATGAGCTCAGGCTAAGCAACGTGTTGCTATGGCTACACTGATAGCAGTACCCAACCTAGTAAGTGTAAATCTAACATATGTCTCCTGCTATGAGACAGAGCCTCGGTGACTGCCCTGAAGCCATGCCTGAATACCCGCTCTGTAGGAATTCAATTTTGCAGAGCCATTGCAATGCGATTCAGAATCAATGGTCCCACATGTACTCCTAGGAGTATTATTCCCTGATTTCATCAAGGCAGTGTGTGGTTATATGGTGGGTCGAATATATTTGGGTTGTTTTCTCAGCAGTTTAATAAGAGAAAGCGAGATTCTTCATGACGACTCTTTTTAGCTGTCTTGAGCCTCAGAGTATAACTGATTAATGGCTATGCCATCCAGTCTCCTGATTTCAGATATAATAACAAAACTACACAGTGCTCTCCGTGGCTCTCCACACCTGCAGGGAAAATTGAGGCTGTTGTCTGCCATTTTCCAACAAACAAGTAAAAAGTTACTTTAGTAGGAGTGAAAGAGCCCAGGGAAAATCCTGGTTTTCTCTTTTCCTTCTTAAAGGAAAAAATAAGTTTTGTAAAGTACATCATCTGCCTCTGCTCCACCGTTGAAATGGCTTAGCAAACCCATTTCATCCACAGCTTTAAACTGTTATGTTTAAACATCTTAACAGGTGTGAACTGTCCACTTGGAAACAACCACACTGACTTCTGTGTAGAAAATGAAAATCCCCTGAGGGGTGCAAATATGGAAATCTTTGGGCCAAGCCCTAAACATGCCAATCCTCATACTAAGATCACTATATATGACTAGTGAACTATTAAGATGGTTTGTGTACACTAAAATATATCTTTTTAATCCTTTCTCTTATATTAAGTCCACAAAACTATGGTTGGCAAACTGGAAAACTCAATAATCAAAGACTAGCTAGCAACTAGCAGCAGTTTAAATCTTTATTCTTTTTTCTTCTTCTTTTTTTTTTTAGTTGTGTTTGTTCTTTTGTTAAATTGTTAAATTGTTAAATTTCTTGTGCAAAAAAAAAGAGTCACAATGGTTTTTTTCCATTTAGCATACTCAATGAAACATCAGTTTGCAAGCATTAATTTAAATGGGTAGCAATTACTTTATCTAGAATCCCCTCTACTTTTCCAATGAAAGAGAAAAATAATTTACAACGTAAAATATTAAGACATGTATTCAACTTACTACTTT
>VZRS01008556.1:153378-207795 GCA_013398055.1 Ifrita kowaldi
GAGAGAGCAGAACGGATGGATGGATGACTGACAAGGATGTGTTAACAGCATTTCAGATTTATAAAACAAAACTTTGTATGAAAGTAGCTCACCTTGCTTTATTCACATGGTGTTAAATATATCATTCATTGCTATAAACAATATAGAAGAGCAAGTGGTGTAAAGTATCAAATATCTCAAAGCACTTTTCTTTTTGAAATATAAATTAATGAGTCAGAGATGCTTTCCATAATGTATCTCCAAAGTGGTGGTGCTATGAAGAAGGTTCTGCAAAACTGAAGCTATAAGTGGTAATCTCTGGGCTTTTTTTCTTTCTGCATAAATATTGACTTTTTAATGCCATACTACAAGCTAAAGGTATTTTGGGAAATGTGGTATAGGAAGGATGATCACTAAAATCTTGTGACTATAGGGCTGTAAAAGACTTGCATCTGTGTGGGTTTGTAAACTTAGAGTTGAGTTGAGGTGAGAAGGAGATTAGACTGGGATGAGTTGGAAAGAATTTTGTCAGGGAATGTGAGAAGCTTTAAAATGATCTGATCAGAATATGCATCCAGAATGACCTTGGTGAATAAAGTGCAAAGGTGGTATTTTTCTTCTGGGAAATAATTTTTTTGCTCTTTGCAGAAAAGGTAGTAGAGCACCTCTGTTGGTACTTCTATCCCAAGCAAATAGCAAAATTACCTTTAAGAAAGCCAAATACTTTTGAATTATTTCAAATTAACTTTTGAGTGACTATGTCCTAAAGCTGCCAAATTGAGAAAATTAAAGATTGTATTAAGCAGAGAATGTTGAAATATGTTCAAAGGTCTAACAGCAATAATAAGGACAGCTATGATCTGAGAGAACAAATCCTTACCTTGGCAGAGGTAAACATGGTGCTTCAGGTGGACAGTCGCAGGCTTTGGTGATCTGAAAGAGGGGTGAAGTATTTTTATATGAATTACATTGGAGACTTTTCTTCCTCTTCTAATCCTAGAGGGGGGCTGATCGTATGTTCTGACTAAAAAGCCCATCAAAAGATGAGACATTTTTCAGAAGGAAAACTGAAACAAGGATTACCACATTAAAAAAGCGAAGTCATCTGAAGTTGNAAAAGAGTCACAATGGTTTTTTTCCATTTAGCATACTCAATGAAACATCAGTTTGCAAGCATTAATTTAAATGGGTAGCAATTACTTTATCTAGAATCCCCTCTACTTTTCCAATGAAAGAGAAAAATAATTTACAACGTAAAATATTAAGACATGTATTCAACTTACTACTTTTCAGATTATCTCTATAAAGACTTATAGGAAAGAAGCATCAATTTAATAGTCTTTTTTAGACTGTTAAATAGGATAATGCCTGTCCTTCCAAAAGAAAAGAACAGAATTAGTTGGAGCTTTCTGAAGGAGTAATTCCTTTTTCAGTCATAGTTCCCTGAAAACAGGAAAGGACGAAAATTACCCATAAGGAAGGAGAATTATGCTTTGCATGGTGCTTGCTTCACTTGCAGTTTATCTGTTAAAAAAAACCAACCAAAAAACCAAAAAACCAAAACAGCAGCATTTTTAGCTTTTCAAAAATCTGCAGATTTAGACTAGCATAATGATGCGGTTGATTGGGAGTTTGGCTTTTTTGTTGTTCTGTGTTTTGTTTTAAAATTCCTTTTATCTATCGTTATGATCACAGATTCACAGCAATGTTACAACAGTTAAAATCTGGCCCGGGTAAGCCTTATTAAGCACAAGGAAAAACACCCAACAAGATGTGACAGATGAAATAAGAAAGGGAAGGAACTAGATACACAAAGAAGAGTGTCAGCAAGAATCAGTGTCTTATATTAACATCGTATTCCGGATTTGGTTTTAATTTGTATGTAGGAATTAAATTGTAGAAATAGTTGTTTTCCCTTAAAAAAAAAAATCTTAAAACCAAAAAGGCCTTTTATTTGAGGGATCCAGCTACTAGATTAAGCACATCTTTCCCCTGTAAGAAGAAGGTTTTTAAGCTTCTGCTTTACCTGATCCTGGCAAAAGCCTTGATTTTATCAACCCTGCATCATAGATAAGTCCTTCATATTTGACAACTGATATAAATTTTCTCTGAGTGTCTCCTGTCAGAATCTTTCTATTTTAATAAATGAATACTCACTGATGTAGAGAATCTTGAACTCTCACACCCTAATTAAATGACTCTCATTATCTGTCTGCTACCTGTCCACAAAGCTACACTCTCTGTCTCTCTTTTCTGGCTCAAGAGATACTTAACAGAAATGACAGAAATCTGTAAAGTGTAAGATCCTGATTCTGCAGACCCATGATGAGATCACACCCCGGGAATGTAAAATACCTGTTTTCAAAGGGACACTGGACTATTAAACTTGGTCCACTATTTCCAAGGTTGGTATCATTCACAACACTGAACATTCTATATCTTAAAAAGCATTTTCTCTGTCATCTTAAGAAAACAAACCTTAAAAATCTTTCTTTCTGAACACAGATGAGGTTTTTCACTAAATATTCTGATCTCAGTAATTCATCCCTTTCCAACAAGAAGTCACAGAAAGTTTTGTGACTCGTTTTAGTGGCATCCGATTTACAGATCTAGTCAAGAGATATTTTAGGATCAATTATGCAATCTCACAGCTGCTGCAGTGTATTCCTGTAAATATGTGATAGAAGAAATTATGTGCGTGTAGACGGTTTCACTTAATATTTCTTTTGTGTGAGACAAAAATTAGGAGAAAGCAAAGCAGGCACTAAACTTGCAGAATATAAAGAGGTTTTATTAAACAGACATGGTGCTTCAGGTGGACAGT
The DNA here is from genome assembly GCA_013398055.1 of Ifrita kowaldi. Lineage (NCBI taxonomy): Eukaryota > Metazoa > Chordata > Aves > Passeriformes > Cinclosomatidae > Ifrita > Ifrita kowaldi. Next base: position 156,182 of record VZRS01008556.1, read on the forward strand.
CGCAGGCTTTGGTGATCTGAAAGAGGTGTGAAGTATTTTTATATGAATTACATTGGAGACTTTTCTTCCTCTTCTAATCCTAGAGGGGGGCTGATCGTATGTTCTGACTAAAAAGCCCGTCAAAAGATGAGATATTTTTCAGAAGGAAAACTGAAACAAGGATTACCACATTAAAAAAGCGAAGTCATCTGAAGTTGGAAAACAGTGGGGAATTAATGAACATGTAAAGCATCAATTCCAGAATGTTTCAGTAAGAACCTGTTGCTCATCCACTGAGAGCTGCAGCACCATTACTTGTACTCCCAAGACAGACCTTGAAAAACTTGAGGGCATCTCTGAAATGTCTCATTATGTGTTATTTTCAGACATAGGACTAGATTTGCAAATTATATAGAAAATAACTACTGTAGTGAATCCTGGGAGGAACTGCTCTGACTAAGTGCACACAGCATGAGCAAAAGCCAGGAGGAGTTGGAAGCCTCTGTGTAGCAGGAAAACGATGATAGAGTTGCCATCATGAAAACTTTAGTTGACTTACACAATTGCTGCAATCGATGGCTATAAACTCTCCAGAAGGGATAGGCAAGGAAGGAGGGTTTTGATTGTCTGGATCTGAGTGATGGTGATGATAGGTTGAGTGTTCATGAATAAGAATGAGGGGGAAGGCCAACAAAGCAGGTATCATGGTGAGAGTTTGATATAAATGACTCAATCAGGGTGAAAAAGAAGACAAAATATTCTAAAAGCAGCTGGGAGAAGTCTTCACTAGCTCTTGTTCTTGTGGGGTATTTCAATGTTCCAGATGCCTGCTGGAAATGCAATAAAGTAGAAAGGAAAGAGTCTAGGAGGTTTCTGCAGTGTGGGGAAGAGACTTTTCTGGCCCAGCTGATGATTGATCCCCACTAAACCTGTACTTTTCAAACAGAAAAGGACTTGGGGGTTGGAGGCCAACCGGGGCACAGCATGATAGATTTTGATGTCAGAGAAGTAAGGAGGGGGGTTCAGCAGAACTGTTACCTTAACATGCCAGCGGGCAGCCTTTGACCTTTTTAGGAGACAGTCTGACAGGGCCCTTGAGAGACACTTCTGAAGGGCAAAGGAGTCCAAGAAAGCTGGACGTGCTTCAAAAAGGAACTCTCAAAAGTGCAGCCAGGCCATCCCCATGTACCAAAAGCCAAGCCAGTGGGGAAGGCCACTGGCCAAGCTGAGCAGAGAACTTTGGCTGTAATTCGGGAAAACAGAGAGAACTTATGACCTTTGAAAGAAGCAGTAGGCAACTCAGGAGGACTACGAGGATATTGTGAGGTTATGCAAGGAGAAAATTAGAAGGGCCAAAGCCCAGCTATAATTTAATCTGGCTGCTGCCTTAAAAGACAATAAAAAATGTTTCATATAATGCATTAACAATGAAAGGAGGGCTGAGGAATAATTCCATCCTTTACTGGATGTGGGAGGAAGAGGATGAGAAAAAGACTATGTACTTAATGCTATCTTTGATCAGTTTTTAGTGGACAGACCAAGTATTCTCAGGGTACCCAGTCCCTGTGCTGGAAGACAGTGACAGGTAGCAGAGTGAAGTCTTGATAATCCAAGTGGAAATGGTCAGTAACCTGCTACGCCACTGAGAGACACACAACTATATGAAGCAGAATGGGATCTACTCAAAGGAACTGAGTAAACTGGACGTACTCACTGAGCCACTCTCCATCCTTTTTCAGCAGTCCTGGATGACTGGGGAGGTGCCAGTTGACTGGAGATTAGCAAATGTGACAACTAGTTGGTGGCTGGTCACAAGTGGTGTTTCCCTGGGCTTATTATTGGGTGAGTTCTGTTTAATATCTTTGTCAATGACCTGGATGCGGGGATTGAGTGCACACTTGTTCAGTTTGCAGATAGCTCCCTGTTTGGTAGTAGAGGTGATCTGATGGAGGACAGGAAAGCTCTGCAGAGAGATCTGGACAGGCTGGATTGATGGTCCAAGGCCAATTATGAAAAAGGCAAAGTGCTGGGTCCTGCACATGGGTCACAACAACCCTAGACAGCTCTACTGGCTGGGGCAGAGTGTCTGGAAATCTGCTGGATAGAAAAGGATCTGGAGGTGCTGGTCAACAGCCTCTGAACATGAGCTGGCTTGTGCTCAAGAGGCCAAAAAAGCCAATGGCATCCTGGCCTGTATCAGAAATAGTGTGGCCAGCAGGTTTTGGGAAAGGATCATCCCCCTCTACTCAGCTCTGGTGAGGCCACACCTTGAATCCTGTGTTCAGTTGTGGGCCCCTCACTACAAGAAAGATTTTGGTGTACTGGAGCAAGTCCAGAGAAGGGCAGTGGAGATGGTGAAACTCTAGAGCACAAGTCTTATGAGGATTGTCTGGGGGAGTTGGGATTGCTTAGCCTGGAGAAATGGATGCTTAGGCAAAATCTGTGGGAAATTGATAGCCAAGCCAACTTGCTGCAGAAAGTGTGTTTGGCAGTGATGAAGGTAAAAAAACCAAACAGGGATGAGAAGCTGAGTGGTGAGGGTGTAAAGCAAAATTAGTATCATTAAGATTTTTTTTTTAGTTTTCATTTCTCTGGGTTATAAACAAATTTACAGGTGATTATGTGTTTCCAGTGATGCATCTCCTGGGCAGCAGCCGAGTCAAATTGCCATTCCACAAATTACTCTCTATGATCTGTATTTCAGTGGACAGTTGTCAAATAACACCTTCATGCATATATAGGGGTAAATAGTTGGGATTTTTTTTAAATTTAACAATCTTTAAAACAACTAATACAGATTAAATTGATCTATACTATCTCCAGAAACATAAACAAGGGCTGCTTGCAAGAACAGCAGGAATATGTTATCTGTAATTACCTCACTTAGGCAGTAAATCTGAAAGGTAATGTTTGCAAAAAGAGCCCTGCAAGGGATGTTATATTCTGTGCATGATGTTGCTTTTGGGATTAGAGAGATGTCAGGGATTACCAGAAGTTTTAAATTAGGGAAAAAGTGGAGAATGGTTCTGAACCTCGGGGATTACTTTTCTCTCAATAAACTCACATGTAAACCAATTTATTTTTGTCTCAATAAACACAAAATAGTAAAAAAGAAGTAGTAAAATAATCTGAATTATATCAATTACAGTGACTACAAGGAACTGTCAAAGTTTTGGAGGGACATGTCCCTTTGATGAATGTTTCTTAAACTTTCTTGATTTAAAACACCTGTTTTTACTACTGAACTAAAAAGGTGTGCTGAAGTTCCTATGCCCTGTTGCCTGACTGGTGTGATGCACAACTGTACCCTCACAAACAAGTACTTACTTTCCAGAAAGAATAGCTCCACTGAAGGTAGAAATGGCCCAGCACTCAGAATGAAAATCTGTGGGATATCTCAAACTGTATGGTTTCAGAAGATTGTTTGACACAAACTAGCTGTTCCAATAAGAAAAGTACTCTGACCTTGTGAGTCAGATGGTACATCCAGATTGCAGAGAGCTACAAGGTAGCTAAATAAGACTGTCAAGTATTGTCCTCTGAAATTTGATCTGTATGGTGTTTGTTTAGATTATGTGATGCTTGGTTTTTTAACTCTAAAGATTAAGAGGCAAGCATAGACAAATTTCTAAGGGGATGGTTTGCCACAAGTCAAAGCAATGGCTTATCTTGATAGGAATATATGGTGTGGGTTTTTTATTTGGTTGGGTTTTTTGTTTGGTTGGTTTTTTTCTCATGAGACACTGTTTATGCCTGCATTCCTGCAAATGTAGATGTCTAGAATCCTTATTCTCTTTGGCTGGAATCATGATTTTTGATTACACACAAATATTTTAAATAAGTCTACTAAATAAGAGGCAGAATAAAACATTAACTTCAGATTTCTCTAAAAAATGACCTTTTTTCCCCAGATTCTCATAATTTTCCAGACCTGCTTTCCAGTTCCAGGAAGCTAGAGTCCAGAGTATTAATTTGGGCAAATTCAGGTCCATTACCATTGGTTTTTCTTCTCTGATATTTCTCATTAAGGATTGCTCTTTCACTTGAGACTGAAATGATTCATTTGAGGTGTCTTGGTTTTAAAATTTCCCACCATACCCATGCATTTATTCCTGCAACCTAAAGAATTCCTCATCTAAGTATCCTAAGATATTCCTTTCGTGGCTGAAAAGTGGCATCCTAGATGCAAAGCTTTGAAAAAATTGGCATTCTTCATTAATACATTAAATGACACAACTGAGGTATGTTGGTATTTCTAGATATTTTCAAGGTCTTGAGAATTTACTTTTTCTGAAGGTTTTTTTTTCTTTTTCTTTTTGTTTTTCTTTTTTTCATTTTTTCCTTTTTTTTTAATGAGAGGAGGATGCAAAACGTAAAGGAATGGAACTGATTTCTTCTAAGTTGTATTTAAAGATAAACTGAAAAAATAAATTAAAGAATAAAAATATGCAAGACTTTTGTCAGAAGTAGTGTCATACCTCATGGAAAACTGCAAATATAAACAGGGTTCCACTGTGATGCCTCTAAATATATCAGAGAAGAGACATTCCTGTATATTTAAACGAGTTAAGAGTCTGTTTCTGATCATGCTGAATTCATTGCTATTGAAGGCAACAATGTAATAGGGTATGAACTATTATTAATTAGAATGGTAAATGCTGCCTTCTATAGTATTCTATGTAATATGAAGTTCATTTTATTGAAATAGATGCATACCAGATTTTAGTTTGTCATACCTTCTCTGAAGTCAATGAATTTACTCCAGCTAAGAACTAGGGTTTTGTAAAAATAGCTTTCATTAAAAGATATGGTGTCTTGTATTTCCTCCTGTCTTTTACAGTGTAATGAGATTTCCATTTCGTCTTGCCCAGTCTTTTATTTTCTCTGACCTGGGTTCTGTTCAGATAAAGTTGTTTTCTCTCTTAAAATTCAGTAGCAGACTAGATTTATTACTCCTGCATGTCTGATGTTAATTTTCACTTTGTACTTATGCGTCTTTCTCAGTACTAAAATGTATCTTTATTTCCTCTCAACAAATGTTAATTTTCAGATGACCTGGTACTGATCTAAAATCTTTGCTCAGAAATGTGTATATATCTCATCATTAAGGCAAGCCACCCAAATATATTTGAAAGAAAAATCAGCTGAGATTCCTTTCTAACCCTGTTTTAGCTTCTTGTTTACTTATACATATATTTCTTGTATGTTTATACTCTGTTAATGCATAATGGTTTTGTATACGTATGTATTCTCCTTCTCATGAACGGAAACACAAACAAATTCCAATCTTCATCTTTATCGTGGTCCAATACTTGCTGTCCTGGTACTAAATTTCTTAATACTTTATACATTGTGTCGTATACGTAGCCCTTGTTTTCACTTAGTTCATCCATCAGAGTTCTTTACTCTCTTTTTGAATATCTTTTAATGTATATGCCCTCCTAGTTGAGCATTGCATGCACTGTATAATATGAATAGGAAAAATTTTCTTCAGTGCTGAGATGAGTAAACACTAACTCATTTCTTTGCCTTGTATTCTTATATCTAACTTTAAACCATGTTTGGTTTTCCTTTAGATAAAATGCACAGGTATTTTCCCACCTTTCCTGGAATAGAGAGATTTGTCCTGGAGTATGTGAAGCATGTGATGCTCTAGAAGAAGACAAATATGAATATATGTGGAGTTGCAGTTGCTTGATTAATATTGCATCAACATCTTTAGCAAATAATATTCTTATGCTCCTTTTAGAATATTTTCAGGATAATAATTTCTCTACTGAAGACATATTTTTTAGCACTAAAATTTGTAATAAAAGAGAATTAATACAGCCATGGGATAGAAATATGTCATCTGTGTAACGTCGCCCCAAAATAACTTCTGACTGCCATTTACTTCAAAGCTGATAAATCAGACATGAAGACTTCTTATTCCTGACTGTTCTAAAACATTTTAAATGTTGCATTCACTTGAGAAATTTATGGGAAAAAAATCAAGGAAAGTTTTCTTCTTCCAGAAGAGGAAGTGATTTTAAATGAGATGATATTGCATCTGCTTACCTGACTAAGTTCTTGCTCTACCGTGAGTCTAATCCTATTTCAACACTTTGTGTCAGTGTGATATTGCGATTTCTCTCCTGCTTTGTAGTTCATACAACATCTAAATACATTATTATTAATGTATGTCTTGTTCTAGTATTCATTGTTGTAGTCTTGGCCAGAAATAGATTACTGTACTTGAATTGATTGAATTCTCACAAAAATTAAAAAATATTGTTTGTATTAAATATTCTACGTCATGAGCAGGAGTACTACTGCTGAAGTCAGTTACATGAACATTTTTAGATAAACAGTAAATAGATCGGGAAACTGATTCAGCTCTCACGTTTGGGATTTTTTTCATTCAAACAGACATTAGTAACATTTATAAATTATATGAGAAATAATCTGTACATTGAAAATATAGGAAAATCCCTAGACTTGTTTGAAGATTGAAAAGGAATAAAAATAGCAGTAAAGAAATATTTAAATAATAAGTACTAGCATTTAGCAATTGACTGGCTATTTAATGACCGAACTGAAAAGACTGTGCTTTTTTTATACATACATTTTGATAAATCTGTCATTTATTTGTGGTTAGTCACCAATTTCAGGCACTTTTGAATTCAGAAAATATTCCATTAAGCTATAAATTCATTAAGGTCCCTGTGCATAAGATGACATAATACAAGAAATGTTTGAAACACTCCATAATTAAAGCTTCTAACATGTAATAACCTGGTTGTGTGTTTGACAGTTGTTTACATACATTAAAGTTCAGAGCACTGCAAAGTGTTGTGTAAAAAATTAATTTCTAATGTCTTGGATTTAGTGTCATTCAGATAGAAAGGATCATGACTGCAACAAATTTATATTCTAATTCTTGAGTTCAGTGCCTTCCTGTTATTTTGAAGGACAAAGGTCATAATGCATTTCAGTGTCTGTTAAATCATCAGGAATTTACAGAATTAACTATATACAGACATTATTTGTAGTCTTACAGAAGTGTTAAAAATACTGGCAAAGTACAGAAAAATGGCTCCTTGTGGTGTGATTTCTTTTGGGATTCTCTTTTCTACAATGGTCTTTGGCCTATCTGGTCAAAAGCTTTTTCTGCTTTGTGCATTTTAACATTTCTGGGAAGTACGGTTCACTCTGTAAATAGCAAAAGCTCATCTGTCTAGGATAGACCACAGGACCCATGGCAGGATGATGTCTATTCTCTGTTTCTGGGTCAGTCAGCCTTAAGAGCAGCTTCAGTGGAGACCAAAGATGCCAAACCTCTCTGTTGAAACACACAGGGAAACTTCACTAATTCCTCCCATTCATTGCCTGTTTGGGCAGCCAGGCAAAAGAAAGCTGAAGACTTGATTTCTGTTCTTGGGTTTTTTCTCTGTTTTATTCTCAAGAAAAACTGGCTACGAAATAATCACTTTACAATTTAATGTGTTAATTCTTGGAAATTAACAGTTGAAAAACTTACAGCTTCCTCCAGCAGGCTTTCTCTAAGGTGGGTTTGCACTTGCATTGATAACTTCAGCTTTTTTCCTCACCTTATTTTTATGAAGCTTTCATTAGTGGGTCACCAATGCCTCATGGTAATTGGAGGCAAATATGCAACCTTTCTAATGCTGCTGAATCTTTATTATCCCATTTCAAGATTTTAGGTCATCTTGTTGGAAGAGCTGAACAGATGAAAGTGACAAAACCCCAGACATATTATAGTGAAGTTATAGGGTTGAATGAGTGACTTCATGGGTGACATCAGCATTTAGCTCCATTGTACGAAAAGATAGTGGTTCAAAAAGTTCTTCATCCACCTACTTGGTCACTGGATATTCCTGGACCATGGGAGTTTTTTGAGTCATAGGTAAGTCAAGGAAAATGATCAGTCTGAAACTGAAATATACAATATAATACATATTCTTTCCTCTTTTTATCTCTCTGAAGTAATAAGACCATTACACAAAACACTGTAATAGAAAAATTGAGTTTCAGGTTCATTGACTCAATTAGTTTAGCAGCTGGGCAATAGCAGGGCGATACAGTATAGAGAAAAGGTTCAGATAAAATTCCTCTTTGATAAGTATTGTCATATATTTCTTCTTCTCAGCACTTTTTCTTCATTACACATTTTGATAGAAAGTTTCCATGACACGTTCCTTTATAAACCATTCTTTATATTGACAAGTGATGGAAAAAAACTACTTGAAAAAAATGCTATGTAGTTTTATTTTAATATAACATTTAAATTCGACTTTTTAATTACTCTGCACTGTTTACATGAATATACTCATTCAAAATACATGAGAACTCTAAAGATGTGTTTTGAAAGCAAATGCAATGTATGTATAACATTTATTCTAAAATATAGTGATCTATTTATTCTAAAAGTTAATACACAGTTCTTCTGTTTTCTAAATCTTCAGTATACATAGGCATGCATTTGTATGGTACAATCTTTTTCTTTATGCTTCTTATTAAATTAAAGCAGGCACTGGGAAAAATTAAAGTTGGGAATGGTCTTTATTCAAACACATATGATGCATTTTTCTTTTCTTTTAAATCTGAGTCTATCTGATCTCAATACAAACATTCTGAACTATTATGGAATAGAGGCTACTCGATAAGGAATCAGATTGATTTTGAAAATCATTATGATAGTGATCTTTGACCTAGATGTTGCTTTTTATTTCAGTCTTTCCAATGTTTGAAAGCTCTTTTAAGTGCAGGAAGAAGTCTCCCTAATTTTTAGTGCATCTTCCTGGTACTGATACTGGAATTTGATTGTCTTCATCAATACCTGATCTCTTTTCCACCTGGTTGAGAAGACTTAGTTGGTGATTTCTAAGGCAGAAGTGAATTGCTGCTTTAGGATATCCTTTGAGTTTTTGCATGGCTGTTTCATTCACAACTATGTACTTTCTTAAGCAAAGATTTTGTAAGGTCTTAAGTTAAAGATTTCTATCCCAGTTAAATGTAGTAGGCATAGAATAAAAAAAGGTATAAACCTGCTTAAACTATTTTTACGTGATATATATAAAGATCAAGAATTTATGAAATTAATATAATTAGACAAAATATATGTATTAATGTTGCTTTACATTGATTTTCTTGTATCATAAATATCAAGGGAAAATTTTAAAAGGACTATAGTTAATTGCAAGTTACTTAATCTTTTATTAATATATATGCTCTCTATAGATATGCTTAATATATATATTTTTATATATATACCCACAACTAATATAAATAAATTATATAATGCTAAGTTGCTTAACAGTAACTTAAACTATTTGAATATATTATAAGTGTGTAAGCCAGAAGTTTAATAATGGTTTGAGAAGATATTTCCTTACAGTTGAGATTGAAATTAAGTGCAAACACCCTAAAATAAATTTAAAAGCCAGTAAATAAAGATTAGAAATAAATACTGATTATTAATTGCAAGAGAAAATTTAAAACTGGAGAGTTTACAAATTCATTATTATTTCTTAACCTATATGGATATTTCATTCTTATTACGAAAAATAAGAAAATAATAACAGCAAACCATAATAATTTTGATCATATTATGCTTTGAAAATATCTTAAGATACCTAGTTGTCTTAAGATCTGTAAATGTACCTTCTATAAATAAGAAGGAAAATGAAAAAGACATTCAAAAATATTTATTCTCTTCTACTTACCACAAGAACCAAAGAATTGATTAACAATGCTGGAGAGTGACATACCAAAAAACTTTAGAAAAAATCTTTTCCATTCCAAAGAAGTTACTCTACAGTTACTTCTACAGATCACTGCACAGACCAGAGACATAACAATTTTTATTTAAAAATTACAGTCTACGTTAACTATCATACTGAAAGAGGTGTAAAATCTCTTCTTTCAGGAAATAAGCTAACATTTAGGTACAGGCTTGAGGGCAAAACCATCACGAGGGGAAAGAATTGTCCCATATGTCCCTATCACTCGCTAATCTCTTTACATCTTCATTGGAAGCATTTGGCACAAGACCAGCAAGATCTGCTGAGAACCATTTCAGACTCCAGAGCAAAGAATATGTTTAGGCTTTTATAGCTCTTTTATGATGTCGTTTTCACTCTTCTATGCTCAAATAAAAGCTTTGTGTAATGGGATGTATCAAAATAACTCTTGTCTTCTACCTTATTCAGTGCTATCTGTCTTTTGCCTTTTAAAGCCAAAAGGATGTCATTGTCATCATGAGTTAGATCCAGGCAGATCCTGTATACTGTAGTGGTTTCTAGTATATGGGCATGCAACCCCCTGTACACTAGAAAGATTTTCAAGGTTGTTGAAAAATATCAGACTTGCAGAGATTATTAGATTTCTCATATTTCTGAAAAAAATAGGGAAGTTGAGAAGCTGAGTTTAAGGAAAAAATAGCTCTATATTTGTCTGAATTTTTCCTAACATGGCATGGAATTGAGATTCAGAGCCTCAAATCACACATTTCTTTTTGATACATTTACTTGTTATAGGAGGCTACAGATGAAGAATGTTTACATAGATTCAAAAAATTGTTTAAGAAAGTATGGTGGAAACTTACACTGACATTACTAAATACGAGGATGACACTTCTGATTCTGATCCCTGACTATAAGTTTCCCATGACCTGGGAAAGAAGACTACATCCCGTTTTCTCTTTCTTTTCATTTGCTACAAAACAACTTGGTCTTTTTTTTGATTTTGCTTTGATATGAACTTGCCATTTCTTCTGGCGCAGTGTTTTTATTTTCTGCATAAAAAATGTAAGGAAAGATACACTTACTTCATTATGGAAAGGTGACCTGCAAAGCTTCTAAGCTGAATAAATGAAAATAAATTAACTGGAAATTTGCTGATTTTAACAAACATTTTGTGAAAAGTGCGTGTCATCAAAAAGATTAAAGGAGATAAAGCACAGGACAGATAAATCATGTAGTAAAGTTAGGAAAGGAAAATGGAAGCTAATGAAATTTTGAAATTACAAATTGAGGTTGACTTTTGATGTATGTTCAGTTTTTTCTCTCAATGCAAATTTTTAATTCAGTTCAAGGGAAATAAGACTTATGACTGTTCCATTTTTAAATTTCAAGTAGACCACTGATCACACTCAGTTGCCTTTTAAAAATCCATTATTTTGACTGGCACATAAAGAATGACATTTAGCCAGAGTATGCCTTTCTGTGAATGTTTGGAATACTCTCTTCTTCCTGTCTTTGAAATCCTGTAGAATGAGATTAGTGTGATAACAAGCCATCCATACAGCGATTCAGCAGTTCAAGGATTGTCTCTTCCTCTGTCAGAATCTGTATATCAAAGATCATGAGATAATTGCATGTACCAGCAGCATGGAGCATTCAGCCTCACTGGTCACAAAATCCTTCCTTGCTTATGACTGAATATTAGCAAGCAGACATGGCATTCAGCACTCTGCGGAGCAGAAACTTTAGTGAAGTGTGGACATCCATAAAAAATTAATGAAAGAATAAACCTGCTTCCAAAAAGAAGAAAGGAAAGTGTGATCTTCTGTCGAAAAATTTTAAAAATTTAACTATGGATTCTTAGCTGGACAGCTACAAATTGTTCACAACAGTTCAAAGTCTTGCTTTCTTTGTGTCCTTGCTAGAGGAGAAAAGAGTGTCAATTAGGTGCTGGAAAGGTATAGAAATGGATTATTTGGATCCAGAAGAGAGGTAATTTATTTTCTGTATTGCCTCAAAAATTATCATCAGAAAGTGCAGAGAGTAATCTAAAATATTCTGCCTCTTCTCTTTATTAAGGTAGTAGTATTCATTCCAAATAACTTTCTTTCATTTTTTACAAGCTTGTATGTTTCTGATTAAATTTATGCATTGGGTCAAATTGTGGACAGCTCATAACACTGTAGTTTGACTTCCTTTAAGAGAGACACTAGAAGACACAAATAACTATTTTTTCAAATATTGTTATAATTAATATATGTAGAAGCATGCTCTTTCAGCTGACATTAACCAAATGAAAATTTTCCATGTGATGAAATTTCCTTAAGAAAAAAATGGTTTTATGGAAGGCTTGCTAAAACTGATAGCTTTCTGTTGGTGCCTTTTTAATAGTCAATGGATGCTTAAAATGAATAAAATAAACATGTGACAGGAAGTGAAAACTGTAAAAGGGTATGTAAATTTGTTTTAAGCTCTTACTTAAGTATTAGTTTCCTGGCTTTTTTTATGGTGATAACTATTGCCCCCTTCTGATGCAAGTTAGAAATAGCCTTCATTTTCTCAGCATATGGTAGCTCTCAAACCTTGTTTAAGAAAATGTGTTCTGGCTTCTCCCTTTCTGTTCTGCACATGTAAAGATGAAATAACTTTCATCAAAAGTTAGACCATTATATATTCAGAAAGGTTCCAATGGAAATGTGGGTTTTTCACTGCCGCAGATATCTTTATTCTCTTTATAACGTCTTAGAAAAAATGCACTGTGCTTTTGTAGGGTGCCCAGGTATTTTATTTTCTATCTAGCAAGAAAATGTGATCTCCTCATTAGGTGGTAATTAGCAAGAGATCACGTGGAAGAAGAGACATCTATGAGATTAATATTAACTAAGCATCACCTTAAACATTGAATTTTAAGGAAAGCATAAATAAAGCTCCGTCTTGTATTACAACAGAACTGATACTTTTCCCCTAGATCTGATGTAGTACTCTTTAGTCTGATTGCTGATATTAACCTGGAGGCCCAGCACATCAGTGCTCAAAGCTGTGAAAATATCTGCAGAAACTGGTACCCTCCTTACAGGCAGCAAGGTGCAGTTACATCTCATTGCATTCCAACTCCAGTGTGTTTTGAGGTGCTTGCAAGGGCAAGCAGAGGACAGGGTGGAATGCCACTTTTGCAAATCTGGTTCATGTTCTCTGGAGCCAGAAATATTAGTATAGCTGCAGTTTGAGTAAGGCTGTAGTCAAAGAGAGTGAGTGCAGATTTAATTCAACAGATGTTTAAGTAAATATCAAAGATACAATAGTATTAGGAGCATTTGTCAAAAATGGCAGGCTGTGAGAGGTGCATTTAATATCGTCCTAAAATTAGTACTTGATTTATCAGTTCAGTGTGTGCAGAAGTCAGGAATTTCCCCACTCCAGAATGCAAAAACTGTGGCTTTGGCATTTTGTCACCATGTGTAACTTATTCAAGCAACAGAAGGAAGGATTTGTGTCACTGCCTGGTCCTGCTTCCACTCTGCAAGAATCATAAAGCAAGTAGGGAGGTCTGGTCATGTACTGCCTCAGTACAGAGCAACATGTTCAACTCCCATGCCTACTGTTCAGCTGTCAGTTCGTGCAGCTTTTGATCAACTCCTGAGTCAAGGCCCAGAACATCTGTTATAATTTGAACAAATAATGAAGTTAAAAATGCAATAGCAGGTTAATCTTTTCAGTTCCTCAGTCTTTCTTAGATGTGTCTTTGTTTCTGTCACTCCATCACTTTCAGTTTTCTTGGCATCACGGCAAGATGACAGCTCTCTGTGATGGCATTGGCATGTTCATACTCTTTATGACAGTTGTTAACAAAATATAGACTATTAGAAAAAGATAGTTTAATTTTGCAGACTTTTGGGTTTTTACCCTGTTTTCCACTCCACTTCCCTAATCACACACAGAATTTCCTCTGAAGTTTTGAGCAATGTTAAGGTCACCAGAATGGTCATTATCCCATCACAGCTGCCAGTACTAGATATTGGCTATGTTAATTACATTTCAGGCACACAGAGCCATCCCAGCTCAATCAATTTATTAAGATACTGTGGCACAGTGTGCTCCGTTGCCATGCAGTGCTGTAAGAGAGTGGTTTGCAAACCCTGGAGGTGAGTCTGCAAGCAAGATGAGAGCAAGGGTCCCAGCAGCTTTGTTCAAGAAATGTCCCTTCAATTAGTGTCACGGAGAGCAGAAGTAGGTGAGTCAATATGCCAGGAGGCTGCCTGGAGAACCCTGTGACATCATGGCCCTGTCTCTGACTAGAAGTCTTTACACCTGCTTTACACGGCTTCCTGTATCTCTGCATGATGAGCATTTGCAGGCTTCTGCACAAAATTTAACAGAATTACTTTTCTGAGTGGAACAGATTCTCACTAGGTGTCAAATCCCATTACATTAAATTACATCCAGTCTAAAATGCCCTTCCTCCTCACTTGGCGATCCCAAATTTTTAATATCATCTACATTTACCTTTTTTCTTGCACTGAAGACCTTTGGTAAAAACCAGCTTACTTGTCTGGTTGTCAATGACAAGAGTATGGTTTTGTTTATCCCATTAATTACTCTTCTTAGCTTGGTCTGTTCAGAGAGGGGATTTGGAACCATTGCAGCATGATGGAAATTAATTATTTTAATTGTTTATTTTAGTGAAATTATAATACTATTATTAAATGTTAGAAAAATATTATATAGAGGGCCAATGTGAAAAATAACACTGAATTTGAAGTTGTTCTTATCCTGTTTTCTTTGAGCCAGGAGAATGCAGTTTAAAAAAATGTGGCTGGTTTTATTTTGGTTTGGGGTGGGGTTTTTTTTTGGGGGGGGTGATTTTTTTTGTTTGATTGGGTTGGGTATTTTTATTCCTGTATGTTTCCCCTAAATAAATGAGATAAAATATGGTTATACTTGCAAATGGCTTCAAAAAGATTTCCTAAGCTATAGCCTGTTATTTCAGAACTTCCATCACTCTGCTGTTAGGGGTTTTCTCCTCTTTTTTTTTTTTATATGAATTTAATAAACATGAAGAAAAGCAAACTAATTGAAATTATTCCCCACAACATTACCTAAATTTAGAGAATGCAATTAACTATGGCATACATATCAACACATTTAATTCTGTAAAACACTTATCTTAGGTAGAAATATTGCCATTACTAATTAAAAAAACATAATCTGCAAGAAATAACTAATAAGAATAAAATGAACAAGCACATTGTATTAAAAAGTTGAAGGAATGCTGCAGAACAGAATTAGAGGTAGGAAAAAATGGGATTCTAACCTTAAGAAACATTTTCAGTGATGCTTCTGTTTTATTTTCTACGTCATGAGTTGGTATGTAGTTGATTCAATACAAACTGCTTATGAGAAAATATTAGAAATTTACAATTCTGCCTCCTCTGCTGGAAAGAAATTATTTTTTTTAATTTCATATTATGCAATATATTCATCTAATGTTCAAGTAAAACTTTAAATCTCTGCTACCATATGTGAAATGTGCTGCTGTTCAGATCCAGGACCTCAACTGCTTTTCACACATTTGGTTTTTTTTGTTCATATAGACTAGAGCATTCAGCTGCAGTGCAAGTTACACCAATTCTAAGCCTGTCTTTGCCATTTGTCTGCTGTGTGAGACAGAGATGGCCACCTCTCCTCTCTATTTCTGGTTTCATTGAAAAGCTCCAGAAAGTCACCAGGCTTTTCCGATGAAGGTACAGAGAACTATTTTTGTAGAGTATATCACTCTTGCCATACATAACATTGACTTGCACTGACCATGCCTCCAGAGTGAATTTTCTTCTCCATATAAGGCTTCCTCTGCTCCCTGCCTCTACACAACTTCACCTCATCACTTTAACTTATGAACTCTTTGGAAGAAATGGGCATATAATTTTACAAAGCCTGATAACATGGACAATCACCAGACTCTAAGAAAAACTCGTTTGCTCCCATTCACTTATATTTCATACCAAATTGCTGATGCATAGTTTTGTTGAAGTGGTTCCATTCTTAGTCACTTATAAATTTGTTGCACTTTACATGGTATTATATTGAGAAATTTCTGAGGAAAAGCAAGTTTATGTGTTTCAAAAACACTGATACTCTGTTGTGTGACCCGTATCAAAATCTTTCACTGCCTCTTTTTTCCTTTTTTTTAAATTTTACAGCAAAAATTTTATTCTCAAGACTTTTGTAGAGCCCTGGGTTCTTCACCTCCAAAAATACTCTATATCTTCTTGTGCTCCATCTACTTCCTTGACTTTTGTTACTTTCATCAATGTAAAATTATCCTGCAACACCTTCACTTACAAATAAATTTTAGAAATAAGTATATAATTGTGATTGAAAATCTACATGGTTCCTTTAATAGTTTAAATGGTTTTCTGGTTTTAGTTTCCACTTACTTCCAAGACTTGTGAAACTTACTTTGCAGGTACAGAATGGGAGACCCTGGCATCAGATTTTTCTAACATTGGCAACTGGAAAACACAGATAAAAGAAATATTAAAAAGAAGGCCGCTTTGCTAGCAGTATTGAAATGTTAAAATTACTTTGGGTAATGCTAATTGCAGTATGTTAGGGTGCTGACATTTAATGTATTTATAATTAGTTTCATAGGTGTCATTATGTGGAGACAAACTGTTCTTTTTAGCAATCATGATTTGAGTGTCCTAAATTTTATGTTTACCTGAAAAAAAAATTAACTTTTTCTGATATTTTGCTGCTCTAAGTGTGGGGAGAATCAAGGCCAAGTGTACAAAATTTTATTTTATAAATTTATTTAAATACAATACCTTTAATCATGAAAATTCTTTGAGACATCAAACACTACCAAAAGAAATAGGAGTTGAGCAAGATGCTTCAAGTTGTTTAGATATCAGCTGCACTTGAAAGTTTCCCCTTCCTCTTTTAAGTGAAGTACTGGGTTTTGCTGCTACTTTGATCGTAACAAGAGGCAGGTATCATATTTAAATCCTGTTGTTTGGATATTTATATCTGTTTATAATCTTAGCACAT
Organism: Ifrita kowaldi; assembly: GCA_013398055.1. Classification (NCBI taxonomy): domain Eukaryota; kingdom Metazoa; phylum Chordata; class Aves; order Passeriformes; family Cinclosomatidae; genus Ifrita; species Ifrita kowaldi. The sequence continues at coordinate 172,951 of VZRS01008556.1, forward strand.
TCTTTATAACTGCAGGGTCAGGATGCCTGTGAAATTTTCTGAGGCTGAGATGCTATTATGGCAAGAACCATGAAACATCATACAAATTATTTTTACTGACAAAGCACAAGTTGCAGCACTCATATTGTAAAAGTGAATTCCTTCAGCCTGTGAATGTCAGTGGCTACTTCCAAGGACACAAATTATCTTCTGGGAAATCTGAGTAATTTATATGACAGATTAAATTGTGATGTGGGTTCAGTTAGGTGCTGCTTATTCAAGAAAAAATCTGAACAAATATTAGCATATCTGTGAGACTATCAGAATAGTAAGCTATATAGTTACTATAGTTCATACAAGAAATAAGAAATATTTTAATATAGTTGGTGGCCAGGACTAAAATCTGGTAATACTGTGAAAGACACTGTAATCTAGTTTGAAATAGTGCCCTAATTTGACACTTCAGCAGTACCTTCCCAATACATTGGGAAACCCTACAGGTTGCTTACATGTCAATTGGGAGCTCCTAGCCTCAGTAAAGAGTCATTAATCCTTCCTTGCCTGTACATCATCTGTTAACGTGCTTTCCACATCTCAAAAGGTAGGTGAAGTTTTTTGTACTACTAAAAAAAAAAAAAAATTAAACTATATATAGAACCATTATATAAACTGCATTTTCCACTTTGTGTTGTTGTTGTTGTTGAAAACTTCCTTTTATCCTCCATTTTTAATTTTGTCTTTTCTCATTTTCTCATACCAGAGGTACTTCATTTCTGGTACATTCATTGTCTTCATCTTAGGGTCTTTTATGTTTTGTTGTTTGCTTTTGCGGGGGGGGAGGTTGGTTTTGCTTTATTTCTTTTTTCCAAATGAAATTCACTGCAATTCATTGCTGCACATTAGAAAATTAAGGAGGGGTGCTGTCACATTGCCATTGGTGACGGAATACTTGATATGGAATTGCTTGCTACAGGAATAGAAAACACCAATAGTTTTCACTAATAAAGTCTTGAAATGAAAAATTTATAAGTGAATACTCATTTTTTGAAAATCTGAACATTGCTACAACAGAGTTCATGTTAATGTATTCCAAGATCCCTGATCCTAGCTGAAGGTCTGGGCCATGGGTCTTTGGAACAATCTTTATTTTCTTTATCTCATTATAGTTTCCCATTCAGCAGATATGGGTGTCTATTCACTGAATCCATGTTATTACAAGAAGGACTCTTTCCTTGTCTTGCCCTGTAACATAATATTACCACTTCAAGATCTCGGTCCACTCCTCTGAAGTTGCTTTGTAGACTCTGTGTGCAGACTCGAAGTACAGATATATAATCTGCTGCTTGTGTTTGCTGGGCAAAAGAAAACAGTAACTGATGTGAACAACCTCTGTTTACCCTTAGCTCTTTGTTGCTTGCAGTCCTGAAAGAGCAATGCATGGAGGTGAAGCACTCCGGTACAGAGGAAGAGTCAATCTGCCCCTTTAAATAAACTTACTTCTGCCAATACATAAACTCAGAGAGTTAGAAGGGGCCTTGAGGTCATCTACTGAACTCCTGTGCTTCAGGGTTGCATCTCCCACTGCAAGGAGTTACTCGAAGGAGATTGCTCATTTATCTTTTTCCTAAATACCTCCTGGTGACAGAGTGCACACTGCTCCTAACCTTTACAGGTTTTCGCTAATTTCTAACCTGAAGATCCCAAGTGGAAATTAAGGTCCTTGCAAATTCTCCCATTCACCTGGATTACAGGCAACAGGTTGTCCTTATAAATTTTTCCCTTTATGAAAAATAAATATTTAAAATTGTATTAACTGTGAGTGTCTAGGGCAAAAAGAGTACAGCAAATTCCCGAAAAGTACAGCTGCTCACAATAGTTTACTTTAAAAGGGAAACTTCTTTCATTATTTCTTTTGTATGATAGGTCTTCTAATGAAGTCCTGCAAAGCAACCCGAAAGGGGAAAGTGCAAGTTGTTTTTGTCATTGAAACTATGATACAAATGTTGGTGTCCCATGTCCCAAAACAGTCCCATGTTCAATGAGCACTTTGAGAGAGATTCCTTCAATATGTTTAACAGAAAATTGTCTTGATTTTACATGTGCTGATGTGCATGCTGCACATAGCATTAAGAAAGTTAGAACACATTGTACCTTGACCAGGAAATCAACAAATAATGGAATATTTATTATATTCAACTAAACAAATGGTTTCCTGGAGCCAGTAGTGACATAAATGTCTACTTCATGTTATGTCTTTAAATACTGCATGTCCTAGAGTCTCTTAATTCCTTACAGTAGTTAATATGATGAGATCCTCATTACACATAATGACTAGTAAAAAGAATGTGGATGGTATCACTTTAATCAAGTTTATATCTAGAGAGCTCTTATTTTCCTGCTATACTTAGGGTTTGGGTTTTTTTTCCTGTTGAACATTTGGACAGCCTTTCAGAGGACATTGCAAAAGATTAGACTGTAAAATACTAACTTGTGAAGACATGTCAAATACATGAACATTTTGGACAATATTAAGTATATTAAATAGCTATGTTTATTGCAAGTTATAGAACTGCGTATTTCCATGAAAGAACAGCAAAGTAAAGAAGAAAAGACCCAACTAAATTCCTGTCTGTTGAGCACCAGATGTAGCTAGTCAGAGAAGGACCTGGTGTTCTTTTCAGTTGTTACAAAGGCTGCAATGAAGCAATACAGTTTCATCTGGAATTGGCTAGCTCATGATATGATTCAAATGTAATTACACATTGCATCCCAAACTTAAAAAGCACAAAATAATCTTCAATTATTTGACAGATTTAAGAACGTAGGTTTTTGTGAGGTTTCTGAGCTCCTAAAGGAGGCAGTCCCACAGCTACATTTATAAGCAGACTTTTTTCCTCAGGTAGCTAGAACTGTAAATCAGAGCATGCTCAAGCTATAGATTATTTAATGAAAGCTCCAAATCAACTTCATCTTTTAGGATTAGCCCCCTTTTGAGTATGTTGTCTGATATATTCAATGGGGGATTCTCAGCTCTTGCAACACCAACCTTCATAATATTTCAAGAAAATGTATATGCTTATAGAAGCAAAAACAATTTGAACATGTTCCAAGGGGCCAGAACCCTCATATGGCAGTTAAATAATATTTCAAAGAGCAGGAGCAGATTATTACCAAGATCAGCAAAGGACAACTTCCATTAAAGTAACAGTAGGCTGTTAAAGTATGCATGCAAGCATATTTTAGCTTACCATAGAGTTTCTGCTCCATTCTGTTTCCTCATGTAATATCTTTTTACTTGCCTGATAGTCTTTTATTATATTTCATTCAAGTAAAATTTTCATTGCCTTCAGTGAATTCACAGGGTAAAGACAGGAGATTTTACATTCAAATGTTAGACCTGAACAGTAATTGCAAAGTAATTGCACGTGAGGCTGACTCTTATATATGCTTTCTGAATAAGTCCTGTGCAAATTTTAGGACATTGATATATATTAATTTTAAAGTATCAAAATTAATTTTTGCTTCTTCTTGGGTGAAGGAAGGGGATATTTTTTCCATGGTATGCATTTTAAATCTATGTAGGATTTATCACATTTCTGTTGTTACACACTTAATTTTAAACACACAAAGAATTTCTGGCACAAAGTAATACTTTTGTTCTTCACTAAGAAACAAACAACGCACAACAGTCTTCATCAGTAATGACGCCATTGAAAAATGCTGCTGTATAAACCTGGCAATAACCTGTTCTCACCACAGATCTACTTAATTGCTTCTGCATTTATAATAGACACAACAGATGATTAATGCTTGGTGCACCAAGCAGCAATCTTTGGGAATTACTTAAATAACTTTTGTATAATACCTTAGGCCATAATTATAAAGGTTTATGTAACTTGCAAATGATGCAAATCATGTTTTCTGCAAATATTTAACACAACACCAGCAGAACAAACTGTGTTTCTGAACAGCTATAAACTGCTCTTCATTTATTTGGGGCATTCCATAACTTAAGCTAATTATGGTTGTTAGCTGTAGATAAACACATTACTAAAATACCCTTTAGTGCCTTCAAAAGGAGAAATATGAAAGTTCTACAGTTATTAAATTGCTCATGAAAAAAGATTGAGAAAATATGTCTCTTTCAAAACTTGGAACAAAAGAGATGCCCCCAGCACCTGTAAATTGTCATTTCCAAATTTCTATTTTTAACAAGACAATTATTTGTTTATAGCCAGAGAAATTATTATGAATCCATATTGACACCTTGCGGATAGCTTGGTCAAATGCAGTGAGCAGGTTTCCCCACTTATTCGTCTTGGAATATATTATTCCTATTAGCTAACTCATGATTAAGCACTGGGCACTGTTTCTGTTTGAAGCTCTTGTAGTAGTTCTGTATTTTATGAAGGGGTTGTATCTAACAATACAGTTTGTAGATATTAAAAAAAAAATCAAAAATAGGTGGAAGTTGACATGTATAAAATATTGGTCTTGCCAAAACTGTTTAACATCACATTTCTTTTTAATTATTTAACTTTAGATGTGAAAAAATCCTATTAGAGCAAACTACCCTAACCACTGAACTCCTAAGCTTAAATTCCATTGCCAAGAAACTTTTTGATATACGGAACTGCAGAATCCGTTGCAACATGCAGAGATGTGCCATAGGTGTCTATATGGCTTATAGGTCATTTGCAGAGTTTAAGGAATTAGCTGTCAAAAGCTCAGTCAAAAAGAATGTTTTCTGTAGATAAGGACTAGAAAAAGGAAACGCTTTTGCTTTTGATAATGGCAAGAAACCTGAAGCAGTACACTGAAGGACAATAGGAGCTGAGACCAAGATCCTCCACTACACTTTTTCTCTTTTACTCTCTTTTTCTCTCTCTTTTTCTCTTTCTTCTCCTTTTCCTTTTTATTTGCATTTTCTTTTGTTTCTCACACTCCAGTTTTCATTGCCTTTTTTTGTTTGCTTCTTCAAATAATGCATTTAGCTATCAAAACTATTCAAACCTCAAGTCTTCTGTTTCAAATAAGATAGAGTATGAGCCATTCACTAAAGAGTTGGACTTGATTATCCTTGTGGGTCCCTTCCTGCTACAAATATTCCGTGATTCTCTAGTAAGTGTAGCCACATTAGTTAATCTAATCTCTAGAATAAAGAACTCCTTACATAAATTATGTAAAATCACACGATTAGTATTAGGGTTATTTTTTATTAAACAAAGACTTAGAAGCAATCAGTGCTCTGCCACTTATTATGGCCAAAACCCAGGGTTTTTTGCATTCTTCAGAAATTTCTAAAAAGCTTTTCTACAACCAGGAATACTCTAAAATTTTAATCTTGAGTATCAATATTCCTTTGAGCAGCATTGTCCTCTGGCTATTGTTGATTAGGATATGCTGCTCATTTTCTTGACAATGAAACCGGATAGTAGCATTGGAGTCTTGAGAAGGGACAGAGGGGTTGAGCTAACACCCATTGGAATTCGTATCTAGTCTAACCCCATGCTGCATGGATTCTGTGCTGGTGCCCTAAAGAGGCCTGACCCCTGACTTGCATGATTTAGCTGGGAGAGGGACAAATATCTGTCATGCAGAACTAAGAGGACCCTCACGGGGAAGAAAGTGTATCTCAAGTGTCTCATTTATTTGTTTTGTTTGTGTTTTTAATAAAATAAACATATTTATTTAAGTAGCTTATTCCTTTATTCAAATATCAGATACAAACTTGATCTGAGTATCTGAATATATTTATGCTCTGTGAAATAGGTTTCATAGAGACATACCATGCACAAACATGTCAAATTACAGCTTCAGTATTGAGTTGGAGTAAAACTTTGGCAATGGACCTTTTCCTGTGTTGACAATATAGAATCAGCTATATATCAGGTTAAACATTGAAATCAATATCTACATGCTAAAGCTGGTTTTGACCTTTTTTGATGCACTTCAACAAATTAAAATACATGTTATCTTAGCTCTACCAAGTGTTAAGTAGACACTGATCAGCATTTTCTTAAGCAACTCAAATCTTTGCCTGAATTCCTTCCATAGATTGGAAGAAACTCTGCTGATGCGGCGCTGTGAAAATTGCATATATAGGATGCATTGTTCAAAAAACAACCAGAGACAACCTACAAAAATAAATTCAAATATTTTCCAGCAAGGTTTTGTGAATTAGAATTATTTAGGATAGGTATGATACATATTTGTAAAGATAAATGAATCAATACAATATTTCTCTATACAGTTACAAACATAGCTAAGAGCAAAGCATCTGCCTCTCTAGGGATGCTATGTGTTGAGGACTGGAAAAGCCTGCACAGCAGGTAGGCTGAGAAAGAGAAGGCAGGTGAGTGATCAGTGTATATAACTTCTAGCTCTGCTCTCCATTCAAACCCCGTTCAAACAATTAGTTGAGGAAATCTCACTCCTCTCTGTAGCTGAACTGGTTTACTTCAGCAAGTCAGGCTATATGAGCTTGCTACACAGAATATGAGCTATCTATTAGATTACTGAACCATGACCAATATCAGTAACTAACAATAGCCAGCAATTAACTTCTCCTTTTAAGTCATTAAAGACTTCAAGTAATGGCCTGGAAAATTTGATAGCTTAAAATGTTGAGACAAAAAAAAAAGAAAAAAAAGAAAAAGAAAAAAGTTATATACTAAATGTGATAGTAATTTTTGACTGGCAAATTTCTTCACATTTTCTTTGGATCTGTTGAGTGCTTAGTTTCTGAAACACTTCAGTGCACGTTGCTTGCTTTCACTTTCAAGTGTCAATGCTGTGCAGTAATACCATCTCTATGTTGTACTGAGTTCTTCATCTACTTGGCTGATAAAGACCACATGCTGTTGGGTATGTTGTTGCTTGGAAGATACCAGTGCCTGTCTGACTCCACTCCAGTCTATTCAGGGGACTCTGTTAATTTTTTAATGGAGCTAAACCCATTGGCTGTCCTTGTGGATGTTTGGCACGGTGGTGCAGAAGGGGCAATGGTATTTGTGTGCAGGTCCAGGATCAGTGGAAAGTGGTTCATGACAATGTCTAGACCCAGCTGGTATTTTAAGTATTGGTAAGAAGGAATTTTGGGAACAAAATCTAGACAGAATGGAAAGGAAAATGAAAGGTATGAAATAGAAGGATCAGATGTTGAAATGCAGTGTGGTTTTGGTAAATATTTTGGAAGATTTGAGTACAGTATAGAAATTAAACAATATGTTAATAAGACATCAGAGCACACATAAATATATCATTCAGTGTGGGACCTGAGCATAAGAAAAATTCCATGGAACATGGGGTGGAGCCTGTCTTTGTCTGGCTGTGTTGGAGTTCACTTTCTTTACAACAGTCCATACAGTGCTGTGCTTTGTGTCTGTGGCTAAACCAGCGCTGATAAGACAGCAGTGTTATGGCTATTGTCAAACAATGCTTGCACAGTGTCAAGACTTTTTCTCTTTCACATTCTGCCATACAAGAATCCTCCCAAATGAGTAGGCTGGCACAAGAGGCCTGAAGGCTAGCTAGGATAGTTGACCCAAATTGACCACAGGGATGTTCCATACCACAGCACACCATGCTCAGCAATAAATCTTACAAAGAGGATGAGCAAAAAAGTGAAAAACAATAGAGAGACCTCCAGGAACAGAGAAGAAGAAAGATAGCAGAGTAGATTTTCAGAGTAGTATAAGGGAGAGCCACAATGGAACAGAGTTTGGCTGAAGGATTATAGCCCATAAAGAACTATTATTCAAGGAGAGGAAAAGTAGCAGAAGGAAGAAGCAACAATGGGAAGCTGTTATGTATTGACCATGAGCCCCCGCCTCACCATTGTGCCTCTTGGATCAATGGGACAGGGCATCTATATTTGGACATCTGGATGTGCAATATAAGAATGGGGTCCTGGTTGATGGGAGGACTTGACCATTTATGCAGGTTACCTATGAAACATGCACCGTAATTAAGCAATAAAAAGTATTTCTGAATGGCGAGTGGAATCAGTATGAGTAGGTCTGGCAGATCAATCGCCCTGGACCACTGACAAAATCCACCAATTCAATTACTGTATACTTATTGTGATGGAGGTAAACGCCAGGTGGCTGAAAACAAACCTTGCAATCCATGCCAGTGCGCAAAACATCATTCTGGGAAAGTCCTGTTACAACATGACACCCCAGAAAGAATTGAGTTATATGAAGGGACTCACCTCCGAAATAACCCCAGAGATACCTGGGCCAGGAAATACAGCATTGAGTGTATCACCCTATCTCCGACCAACCGCCCCAGAAAGACTGAACACTGTATGGGACTGTTAAGTACCAGGCAGTGAACGATGGGAACTGGGGAATAGAAACACTACAGTACATATATTGGAGACCCTCTTGTCTGGTCAATATAAGAGGATCAGAGAAACAACCTGGCCCTGGCCAAAATCCTCTATTCTCCTACTCATATGCCATTTACAGATCATAAATATGTACTTACATTGTTGGAAATCTGTAGTGACAATCATATTGTCATGGTTATATTTTGATGAGACGGTTTCAAGTGCTGTGGCAATGCCAATGCTGTGGTCAAACCTGTCTCTGTATCAAGTGTTACTATAGTTCATCTTCAATAAGTGGCTCTTCTACACTGCTGTGGGACATAGTCATTAAAGATTTTAAACCCTATTTTCCTGAATTCTCTTGTTTATCTTAATTCTCAAGTGGTTTTGGATTTTACTTTCCTTGTCTCTTTTCTGTATAAAGAACAAAATTAGAATGAACAGCAGAATGTTCTTTTAGTGTAAAATATTTCTTCCACTAAGTGATCATTTGGGCCAGTGCTGTCTTATATGTAGAATATAAATGAAGAGTATCTCTAAAAGGAAACTATTTTTTCTCCTAAAAATCATGTACAAACTAAGAATGGGGGCACTATACTTTAACTGTTAATGAACTGTTAATGAGAATTCAAATATACTACTCCCAACTTTGAATATAGAATTTTATTTCAAATGTACATATACAATTAAACAGCTTCAACTCCTCTGAAATCTGACACATATAATTATATTTCAATATTATTGAATTCTAAAACTAAATAATGATTCCATTAGTAGAAAATATTTGTAGAAAAATGTAAATTCACATTTTTTTGTTACAGCATAGTACAATATTCTCATAAGATATATGCATATATGTATATTATATATATATTAATTATAAGACATTGCATTTTTTTGCTGAATTACTTATTACTAAGCAATATAGTATATGCTTATAATAGTATATTTAAATCTATACAGTGGAAATAATTTTTGCAAGTTAAATATGTTCCTTGATTCTTGTAATTGTTTCTGCAAATATTTTCATGGCTCCATCGAGACTGGAGTTCATATAGTTTTGCCTAGTATTCTTCAAATATCGGTCTCATGGAAATCAATGATCATAAAAAGGTACGTGGCTACATAGTGTCTGTTTCCTTTGGGTCAGTCTTTTATGGGTTTTGTCCATAGGTATTTTAAATATCTAGTTAAGGTAGTGACAAGCCTTGCTGGTCTAATTTACATAAAGCAAAAGTAACCCAGGAGTAGATCGGTCTCACCTCTGATCAGCCTTAGTCAGTGCTTATAAGCACTTACCTCCTCAGCAAAAAGGCAGTGCTCAAAATGCAGATCACTGTATAAACTTTTGATGTATATTTAATTAGATATTTGATCTGAGTAATGGTTATGGAAATGTCTTGTTTGCTTGTTTATTTCAACTTGTTTCAACTGCCTTAGGGGGAACTTCAACTTGCCAGATGATAATCGGCAACACCACACAGCTGGCAGAAACAGGTCCAGGAGAATCCTAAAACACCTGGATGATAACTTCATGGCATAGGCACTAGGGGAGCCAACTAGGAAAGATGCCCTTCTTGATTTGTTGCTCGTTAAAAGAAAGGATCTCAGAAGTGAAGTGGTGATGGGTGGCCACCTTGGCCACAGTGACCACAGAACAATCGAGTTTAAATCGAGTCTGACCAGACAAAAAGTGTGAGCAAAACTTCAGCCCTGAACATGCTGCTGAATTCCAACAGAATTCTTCTCACTTTTTCAGGCCACTCAACAAATCTATTTGTCTTAGATGCTACATAAAAACAGATTGTATCATTTACAACAGGCACCGCCTGCAGTTTCTGAGGAGAAATTAAATTATTTCATTATTCTCTGAATTTCTAGTATGTACTGACTAAACTGCAAGGATAAAATAGCATATTATAAGATATATACCAGAAAATCAAAGAGTTTTATGTAAGATAGGAAATAGTCTCATACATTTCCATGCCTTATGGGGAGTTTTTAATTAACAGATTTTTGATATATTGTCAAATCTCAAACAAACAAATTTAATGTTTTCTAATTTTAAAATGCATTATAATGAAAATGATCCCTAATCATAATTTCAAAATTCTACTTCATACAACTGAAGATGGATTTTGGTCAAGGAAAGTGTCATATTCTGGAATTGTCAATACAATCTACTTATATGCATCTACATCTACTTATATGCAAGTTGCACTGACCTCTGCTCTCAGAACACAGAATGGTTTAGGGGAAGAGGAATTTTATCAGTAATTCTTAAGATCTGATTCTTAGTAACTGTGCAGTTTTCAATTCAGAAAAGGTCTTCTGTTCCAGAATTTTTACTCTTAAAGAGTAAATGTAATCAGCCTCTTGCAAATCTCAGTCCTGGCTTAACAGTTGATATGTATTGTTTATCTTATATTGGTCAAATCTTTTTGAAACCATGGGATTCACATTAATGAAAATGCTATGAGCCATCTCACATAACTAATGCAAAGATTAATTACAGTAGAAGGGGCAAAAGTGAACTGATTTACATACTTCCAAATGTAGCAAGTGTAAAATATCCTTCAAAGTAAATTATCGCGGACTTGATGAGCTGAGAGACAGAACTGTATTTGCCATGAATCGCCTTTATCTTCAAGACTGACTATAAGAATGGCACATTTGCATAAAAATCTAAACTGTGGATCTCAACATTGACTGCTAATTGAATACTCCTGATTAAAATTTTAATCCTTGAAAGCAATTACATTTTCTTCTGAAGACATTTTTGATTGATTCCTTCAGTAAAGATGCTGGGAACTCTTTGGAAATCATTTTAACAGTGTTAAACCGGCGCCTCTTCACACATTAGCCCCCTGGGAATGGCTAATTATGAGCACTATCTACAGTCAGGACTTCAGACTGGTTCCACATTTATGTGAACATATTTCTTCCCAGCACTGAGAACGCAGCTGGCAATTGAACAAAATATGCTGATGTGGCAGGTCAGGACAAGTCAAAAATCGTGATCTTTCTGAGAGAAATACTATTAATTGTAGAAACAAGTTATTTCTATTTTAGCGGCTGCAGAAAGATAGGTTCCTGCTTTCCTCTCACTTTAAAGTGCAAAGGAACATATGCTGTAGTTCATTATTTGAGATAAAGCGGAGGGAAAACTTTTAGCCACATTTTATCATGAAACTCCAAAAGAAATGGCTATAAACTAGTAAGGGACTTGAACAGTACCACAGATTCTTGCGGGGAGGGAGGCGTGATTTTATGTTTTTGGCAAGTAGTGTTGATCAAATCTTTTAATCTTTTTGTTTGTTTGAGGAGCAGGTTTTTTGTTTGAGTTGTTTGTTTTAACTAGAAAATGGAATAGTTAAAAGAGGAATTACCTGCTCCTTAGAAGAACACCCTCCACTCCACTCTGTACCTTACTCTATTTATCTTTTATTCTTGTGTAATTCTGATGGTAGTAGGGATTTGCTGGATTTTAAACCCAAAGTCTGATTTGGGAAAAATGACGAATCTTAGATGTAAGCCTTATGAGGATAATCCTGGCGCATTACCTCCAGCACTACCAAGAAAGGTTTTCTTCCATGCATTTCATTTTGATGAAATTTTGTTTATTTTGTTATTTTTAATGTCTAGCCTGTCCTTGAACTGATATGTCTTTGGTTTTTTATTGAGAATTCTGTATAGGATTTGCAGGACAAATGGGGTTTTTGGTGGGATTTTCTTATCACAGCAGCAAACTCCTTTCTTCCTAGAACATCAGGGGGTTTTTACTGCCTCTTAAACTAGTAGTTTCTCCTTGACATGTCACTGCCATTTAAACTGTGGTCTCAGAAGTCTCATTTAAAGTTATGATATTGTCACTCAGACTATTTGGATGAAATCAGAAATTTTGCCCTTGTTTTTGTCTTGAACAATATTCTTAACTTCCTGTGCTCATTTATATCCTCCAGATCAAGTGCAGCAAATGAAAGGGTGGGTCTTTTTATTGGCTTCAATACTCTTTAGATAAATTTAGAAGTGGTGTTACAGTAATGATTTTTGCATCCCTCTTTTTTATTTAAAGACCTAAGTGTTTCTGTGATTCCTCAGTGCACATGGAGTAACTGATTTTCTTCTTTTTCTTGCAAGCAAAAGATTCAATGTGAATATGTTTCTTATTACTACCACCTATTTTTAAATATTTTCAAGAATTTTAATGTTAGATATTTTGTGGTTTGAGCTTGTTCCAATGTATTCTGAGACAGAGTAACAGATTTTCATACTGAAGGTTTTTCTTTTTCCTTCCTTAATTTTCACTATCCAGTACAGAACAAACATTACTTTGAGTTCAATAGTAGTTATATGTGACAGCATGGGGATGCATATAGGGCCACCAAGAGAAGGTTAAGCCATGTCAAACAAGTCTGATCTTGTACTGAGGTTACTCTAATAAGAAGTTTGAAGTGTTCCAAAGCCCAGGAAACTTGAACAATACAGCATTTTGTGTCTCTAGTTGGGAATGTTTCCTCAATTAAAGGTGATACAGTAACAAAAGTATTTAACACAAAGAAATAGTTTCATGAAAATCCAAGGCTCTATATTTTAATCTTACTTACTAACCTTCCTTTAAAAGTCAGTTTCTTCAATGAATATACATCAAGGGAAGGGATAATTTTAGTTCCTGATACCTTACTTCCCAATACCTGATATTTGGTTATTTTCTAATTTTTTTTTTTTTTTTTTTTTTTTTTTTTTTTTTTTTTTTTTTTGGTAGCAGATCTGAAAAATACAGCAATCCTTCCTCTCTCAAGTTATGTGATGATAATTGTATTGTTAATGTTTTAAATTGTTCATCGTAGAATAAAAATTTCTTTGCAACACAGAGGGAGTGGTTATAAAAAGCTCATGGTTATTCCCTTGCTACCTCTATGCTAATAGCAGTTGAAATGGAGTACCCAGTAAAAGGGATACAGTCTGAATGTGTGGTTGCTACAGTTCTCAGTCTTCAGAGAGCTAAAGTCAGTAAAGGGAAGGTCAGGAAAGTGTGTTTTGTTGCACTTTCTGCCACTGTCTGTCTTAGAACACTGGAAATTCTGACTCAGGTGACCAGTTCTTAATGGTTATTGTGTGAGACAGCAACAGCAGCTGATATTGCTACATGCAATGATGAATAATGTGAACTTATTAAGTATGCTGTTGCCATAGAAATTCCAGAGTTCTTTAATAATTAATGTATTGTTAAAAGTGAAAAGTACTTAACGAATGTGTTTGTTGTGAGGAATTTATATTCAAGATGGTTTTTTAAAGCTTTTATAACCATTCAGTCAAAAATAAATATAAAATCAAAATGTATCCACTCCCAAGAGTAGATCTTACCAAAAAATATGTCCCACTAAAACAAATACTAAATAGAAAACATTTGTGCCTTGATTTACAGTAAGCACAGAGATCGAACTCTTTTCTGTCTGTACTGAGTAAGAGGAAAGTTCTACTTTGAAATAACAAGGTACATGGTGGTAGTCAATAGAACACAGAATGGAAACTTTTTTTTAACATTGCTCCATAAAGTGTGGTTATAACTTGCTATTTGAGCTATCATTCTCTACAAATTTTTATATACTGTGTCTCTTTTTACATGAGCATCCACTGGAGACAACTGTAGTATTCTTCTTAAGACATTTAATATTTTTCAGAGTTATGCTACTCAAAAGATCTATATACATTAAAAAATGATGTCAGATGCAGACTGTTATGAATCAGTTCACAGTATTATATGTGGAGAAAGACAAGAGCCTTGTGCTGTTACATGACATTCAGTAAATGTGTATGATTTGTGGTGTGGGTTAGAACATCATCCCCTGAATGGTCTTTTAAATTTGAAAAGTATATTAAAGGCAACTGCTGTGGCTGTTTGGAATGAGGGCTGCTCAGCTGTAATACTACAGCAGAGAAACGAGATTGCACATTGCATCAGGGTATAAAATTACTTTTGTTCTGCAGCAACAGAGCACAAGGCAAATGGCTATTTTGGATTATCCAGGACATGTGACTGCAACTGGATTAAAATCCTGCCTTTTTAACTTTATCTGTCCACATCCTTTGCTAAAACAGGTTGTATATTCTAAGAGCAAGCAACAGATTTGACATGTACTTTTCAGCCTTCAGTGCATCGCAGCAGTTTTTGTCAGGGCAACTCCTGGAACAATGTGGCCTTACCAGCACCATTCCCCTGCACGGCCACCTTCACTGCCTTGGGCAAACCCATCATGCTGCCTTTGGCCAGCTGTTAGATTCACACAGCATATTCTGCCACATTCACCTCCACAGTTCCTAAAACACAAGTGGATAAAGGTTGAAAGAACATTTTGTGAAAGAGGTTTGCTCAGATCATATTACCTTCTCTAATGGTCTGTTCCAGGTGGCTTGCAGAGATTCGACAAGAGAAGATTGAGGTCTTTTCTCTGTTGTGATATAGCACTCTCTGGCACAGATGCAAGGAACATGGAGTAATTTTCTGTTTGACTTGTTTGGTTTGTTTTTCACTTAAAAGACTAGTAATATTTTGAAAACAGCAATAATGTTGAGAATAGAATTTACCGAAGCTTTTGGAGATTCAGAATGCTTACTCTTGATATGACCTTTGCTCATCTCTCAGGATTGCAGGTGGCAATCCCTGGCATGTCTGATTTAACCTCACACTCCTTCCCCTTCTCCCCAAGAAATTCTCAGAATTCATCCTTCTTTTTCATGAGGTATTGAGAAGATCTCCACAGTTAATTCAGGTATTTTGCTGTATGGTGCTCAGCACTAATTTTTTTGAAAATGGAGATTGAAAGGGGAACAGTTTTCAGATCATTGCAATATCACCAGATTGGGTTGTTATATTTTGATCAAAAGGAGATAACAGTGTTTCATGATTCTTTTGTTGTGCATTTCAGGGATGGTATGATAAAGATCTGATCAATATTTTTAGAAGGTCAGTTTATGAAATTCCACAGCATCCACTGTAAACATTTTTTAATGGAGCACTTCTGCTATTTTGCCATGCATTGAAATTTTTATTCTCATTAAGATTTATGAATGACATTCTGGAAACAAGATACATTAATCAAAATGTTTGTTATAATACCAGATCATCTATTCGCTAATTATTTACAACATGCCTAAGGCTGATCTCTGAACCTTCTTCATGAGAAAATCCTGCTCATCTGCTCTAGCTTAACCCTTGAGAATTGCTTGTACCTCAATGGTGAAGCAGCAAGTAAAGGAAAAAGTAGGGAAGAAAAAAAAGTGGAGGACTTGATTGGTCTATGATTTGTAGTATAAAACATAGAGAAACAAGATTTTTTTCCTATTTCAATAACCTCACTTTGTTTTCATCTACAGAGAGTATAGTGGGCACCTCTATAACCCAATGGAACAGCTGTACTTATATACTGATACTAACTAAAAATAAATTGAATCCCTAAATCACAGGTGTTTATTTTTATACCATGACTACACTTTTTTTCCATAATGGTTCTGCAGGAGTTGTTCTTGCTCACTACTTGTTTCTGGTCTCCAAATCTACCCGGTTATCAACACCAAAAAAAAAAAATTCTTCTATTATTGAATTCACATAGATAAAACAGTCAGTCCTGTGAGCCACAAATAATGCCCTGAATCTCTTAACTACTCTGTCTTTCAGATTTAGAAACATTACTTTAAACAAATATTAAATGATGTCATATAAAAATTATTAAACAGAGATTTAAAATTCTACCTAATCTATGTCAGATATGCCGCCATATTTTCAGCGTGTGGTTTTACTCTTCTAGAAGCACGCATCCTTGAAGTGGCCACATAGGAACTGCTGATAGAGATCTGCCTCCTGTTTTGAGCTGAGCAGGATTATTCCCATTTCAGTGAGAAGCCTGCTATTTCTGTATTCTATAGGCACAGCTGCTGACAGGTCTGTGATGGAGGGCTCACCATCTATGTCTCAAAATCCTTTCCTGAAATTAAACTATTAATCCACAGGGAAACTTCCAAGCTATATTGTGTTGCTTCTTTATTGTCATATTATGCTGCAATACAGAAAGGAAACTCCCGTAAAAGTAAATTCTTTGCTTTGCTCAAAACCTGTCATTTTCACTGGGGAGCAGCTGCTTTGTGGAAATATTTGCTGCAAATAGTCATTCTGCAGAAATTTTTTACATTCAAGTTGGACTTG
This sequence comes from Ifrita kowaldi, assembly GCA_013398055.1. Classification (NCBI taxonomy): domain Eukaryota; kingdom Metazoa; phylum Chordata; class Aves; order Passeriformes; family Cinclosomatidae; genus Ifrita; species Ifrita kowaldi. The sequence goes on from VZRS01008556.1 coordinate 189,468, forward strand.
TTGAAATAAAAAAATAGTAAGAGATATTCACTTCCTGATGAGTGAAGCTGTGGCTTAATGTAATTATTCCTTCCACAAGGACCTTGAAGATCATCTAGTCCAACCATCCTGCCATAGGCAGGGACATCTTCCACTAGCCCAGGTTGCTCAAAGCTCCAATATAATTTTGCCTTGAACACTTCCAGAGACAGGGCACCCAAAACTTCTTTGTGCAACTTGTCCCAGTGCTTCAAAATATATCCTCCTTATATCTAGTTTGAATCTACCCTCTTTCAGTTTAAAGCCATTCTTCCTTGTCCGATCACTACATGCCCTTCTAAAAAGTCCCTCTCCAGCTCTCTTGAGGCCTCCTTTAGGAACTGGAAGGTATTTTAAGGTCACCTCAAAGTCTTCTCCATGCTGAACAACCCCAATTCTCTCAGTCTGTCCTTACAGGAGATCTTCTTCAGCCTCCTGATCCTTTTCCTGGACCTCCTCTGGACCCACTCCAGCGGGTGTCCCTACGTCAGGAGTGCCAAAACTGAATGGATCAGACTTTCATGCAATAACAATTAGGGAAGCAGTTTATTTACTTCAGCTGATCTGTTACCTTTGAGTTTAGTTAAACAAAATTTATAAAAGGAAATACATGAAAATGCATGAAACGGATTACACAATGCTATTTTCACTAGAAAAACTGTGTTGTGATGATAAAATTTGTTATTCCCCCAGACCCACCTTGACTGTTTTAGAGCATTACATTGAAATATTTTCACAGAATCCCAAATGAGATTACAAAGAGGATCTATATATTTAAATTAGAATTGGTTACTGACAGTCAGTGAAACAGCTGAAATAAAATAGTTAGTCTAACTTCAATACTGGAAAGAAATGCATACGGTGGGAGACAGGGATGGTAGTTGAAACCCAAGGAAAATTTAATTTTCAATGCAATTCCAACATGTGCTTTTTCTATTTAGCTCTTCTACTGATAAAAATTACATGAAAGTAATAAATTGTATGGCTGTGTCCTCTCAAAAAAGGTTAGGCTAGAGACATACATTTGACAATTCAATATTTGTGGGCTGAGTACAAAAAATAGGTAGTGATTAGTTTCTGAAATACATTTTGGAAACTTTCTAAAAATACTGTAATGATGGAAGAAGTGATAAATACACAGCTGATTTGGCACAATTCCACTATGGTTTAGAATGTACATTCTAGGTTTGAGATGACTGAATGATCTTAAACCTCTCCTGTCTTGTTACCTGGGAGATGGTTTTATCTTCCAGAATGGTGTTCTTCAGTGGAAGTTCATTCCAATCAAACAGAGATGGCCACTAACTCATATCACTTCTTAAATTATCATGAAAAACATTTTTCCCCCCTAAATAACAGTTTATCGTATTTTTTACTCCTTTATTAGGAGATTCTGCTCCATATGGCAAATCTTATGGGTATTTTAATATTAAATGAACAGAAGATGCTCTGTTTATGGAGATAGATTTCAAAAATCAGTATCATTTGCTTTGCGTAGAGAGATTTGGAGGCAACAGAAGTAATTATGAAATGCATGGAAAGCAAGCACTGAATGGCTGGTAAAACACACATTTAAAACTGTCTGGGTGCAGTACACAGAGAATTCTACTTAGTCCTTAGGTTTGCAAATAGCATAGTGTGAATAATAAATATCAAGTTTATCTAACTCTGGAAGTATGAGGAAACTGGAAGCAGTCTCTTGTTGCTCACTTGATGAGATGTTACTGAGAGGTAAACACTGTCTTGAATCCATGAAATGGAGTACTCCTGAAAATTTATTTTTAAATTGAGCAAGCAACACTTCAGTTTAGAGAATTTTGACATCTGAATGCATAACGGGGAAATAGTTCTGAAAAGGGAATCTCTTGCTGGGTTCTGAGTTTTTGATTTGTGGAAAACTGAGAATCAAAATGGTCAGAAGTCACAGCAACTCTGTACAGATATCTTCTTTCTTCAAAGTCTCCAGTCTCTCAGTAGGAGATAGTGATTTGCCAAATAATGGTTCCCCTTGAGAGAAACCCCAAAACAAAACAAAATAGTCAGTGTCAGTCTTTTATTAAGATTAAATAACTTCTTTTCCCAGTGCTTGCCAAACAAAGCTTTGACTCCCAAATATACAGGAATATATATCACACAAGCAGATGAGAATGATATATTCTCCATACTTCTTTTGCCCCTCCAAAAATATTTTTTTTCAGCATGAAAAGATCAAGTTTCAGGCTGAGCTCAGCTGTCCATCCTCCACTTGCTCGGGCATACAGCATTGGCCCTGGGAGTTGCATTGGCCCAGTGGAGACTCAGGAGCAAAACCAGATTTAGCAGAGAGCTGGGCAGGCTGGCACACACATTCCTCATTCCCTCTGCAAAGGAAACAAGATACTAAAGGCATAAGTTAGCCAAAGCTGGTAGGTCACGGTAAGCCTGACGTTACCACTTCTCAGGCTGGTCTCAACAAAAAAGGGACAGCAAACTTGGGGTTTTTTCCCCTTTCTTTCCCTTTTTTTTTTTTTTTTTAAATGACAGATAAGAGATTTTATGACTAGATTTGTTTGAATCAACAGCAGGGTACAGAATGCTATGGCTCTCTAGTTTTGGAGAAACTTTACTTTTTTCATAATTCTCACTCTGGTCTTGAGAGACTGAGGACATAATTAAGACACTCTTGTTCTATGATTAGACATGCAGTCTAGTCACAAATCTAAGACAACTTTGGAGGAGGATACTGGAGCTCATGATACAACAGGATGGTTATTTGCAGAAAACCAGAGCTTACATCATGGAAATTCAGTTGTTAGTGCCCAGGAACAGCTGGTTAGTGCCATTAGAAATAAATACCACTTTGGCTGTTTCTTGATTAAGGCAAGCATAATTTTGTACCTGAGGATGATGCATGGTACCTTACAAAGTACCCTTACAACAACTATACTCACAACAATGTAAAAGCTCTGCCCTGTTTTTATGATCATGGCTAGAGGATTTCTGTTCTTGCAATTTTTTCAGCATATTGGCACTGAAGTGTTAAATCATCCTCATGGCCACTCACACTGTTATTTGGGATTTCCATTAATCCTGTCAAGGATTATGTTAGGCTTCCCCACCTAATCATCATTATGTTGGCACATTAATTTCTTCTGAGATTGCTAGTAATCTCTAGAGGTTTTGCTTTCCTATAGGGAGTTCCCCCCCTTAAACTGTTCTGGACTCAGGGCTGGCATTTTTCTTCTCTGTCTACATCAGTTTGTATTTCATGTAATCGAAATGTTTTCCTTTGAACAGGTTTTTTGTACCAAATGCACTCCATCATGTTGCATTCCTCATTTATCATACCACAAATGTTTGTGTCATATGCAAATTATCTCAGCAATATTAACTTGTAAATAGTTTTATTGTCCCTTATTGTTTATACATAACTTCACTTAGATTTTTTTTTTTTAATTTTTGTTTAGATTTTGGCTATAAGTGAACAGAAAAACACAGAAAAAAAGAATTATAATTATTTGAATTTATCCTGTGTGAGCATTGTGACCATTCCTGTGCAGTAGTTGTAGTATTATAAGGTAGTAGGAGGCAAGAGTTTCTTGCTGTGAATGATACATGCTGGAATTCTGTTTTCTTTAATAGAAGACTGCAGTTCATGGAATGGCTTACTACCTGTACAAACATTTATTCAATAATTGTGTTTTCTTCAGCAGTGATACCTGTGGTGTTCAGTACATCATCTTTTATGTTTTTCTAAACCATATTTCCTATTGTGAAATTCTGTGTGTGTGTGTGCCAAAGCATATTTAACATTCTAGTTAAGTAATTTTAAAAAGGAGAGGGGAGATATTCAAAATGGAATTTTGGGTATTTTTTTTCAAAGATTTTGAATGAATTCATTGAGTGTTTGGTTTCTGGTTATAAAGAGCCCAACCTGAACTTCTGAACACAGTAAATTTATTCATAAGAGTTAGTAAAAGCTAACTTCAGTATCTGTTAAATAGCTGATGTGTGTCATATATTAGAAAAAAAAATCATGGGAACAGTGATCTTTTATCGTTTAATAGGTGGAAACAGATTATGCTTAGTTACTCATAATAGTCAATGAAGATACAAGCTTTGTTTTCCCAACTGGACCAAAAAGCAAGGACTAAATACCTGTGATTTACTTTAAAAACAGAACTCTGTTTTTAGGGAAGAAATTCTATCATCACTATAAGCTTGTATTTTTCTTATCAACTTCTGCCAACTCTTTTTCTATAAAGAGAAAGCTCCACCTGTTTGCTTCAAGTCCCTTTGGATCTTCACTTGTGAAAATTCCTTATGTTGTCTTTGGTTCACAGAAAAGTCTCTTTTTTCTTCTCCTTTTCTTCTTTTTCTTGTCCTTTTTTAAAAATTATTTTTTAAAATCTCTTTTCCCTGGAGACTGGCACTCCCATGGTTTATTTCTTATCATCTAAGACTCGAGTTGACCAAACTTTGTCATTTAACAGGTCTGCAGCTTTTCTAGTGCACATAGAGAGAGCTTGTCAAAGAAGCTGTGTTTTTGTTCATCACACTTTTTTGGAAAGTATTTTGTCTGACTTTGAAGCCTGCCTCTCCCTGGGCTTTTTTTTTTTAAAAGAAAACCCTTCATTTTTAAGCAAGTCAACACCAAAAGAAAAGTTTGGAACAATTTTTTAACTCTCTTTTCAGTTTTGCGCCTCCAGAAATCAATAAGGGCTTAACTGAGCCTTTACAGCATTGGGCCATGCTGGGGATAGTGTGGATTCACATTCCTCCAGCAGGCACTCTGGGAGGCATTATGCCTCTGGTAAGCACAATACTCTGTACAACTGTGGAGCACTGCCTGCTGCTCCCTTCCCTAATTGCTGCTTCCTCCCACAGCCAGCAGCTTCTGATGATTATTGAGTGGAGACCGTGACCCCATTTCATCTGCACCCCTTTTAGAGTTGCTGCTGTTAGTGGCACTAAACAGAAGCTTTTTATGGTTTATTTTTATTGTACATATGGTACATGTCAGAGATTTACAGTGTTCTGCTTCCCTAAAAGGCAGTTCCTAAGAGCTTAGTTGATTCATTAGGGCATATATGTATTGTTAGAGATTTAACTCTAGTACCAAAACAATTAAGAGCTTACAAAACAGGAATGCAAAAGCGCCGAAAGATTTATTATCTTCCTTTTCCCTGCTCATTGCCTTTTAAAATGTTAACAGTATGGAGAATCTGTGATTTGAAAGCTTTTGGGTTCCTACTTTCTGGGTAGGCATTGGGGTAAGTCACTTCTGAACATTCTCAACCCTTCTGATGAAATTTTCTAAGTGTTGTTGCAAAAATTATTTTTTTTTTGCAGTTCAACAATAATGAATAGGGGTGTCTGTTATAGGTACTTTAGTCACCAGCTGCTAAAGAGGAAAAAAAAATAAGATTCAGACTGAAAGACTGTGTTTCTCTTTAAAGGCATAAGAACTTAATCATCCTTCAATTCAGAAAACACATAACTCCTCTTCTGCCTAGAGAAAAAAGCCCCATGATCAGGAAAGAACTGAAAATAAATAAAACCTGCCAGATTTGTGGGGTTTGTTTTCTTGTGTTGTTTTTTTGGGTTGTTTTTTTGTTGTTGTTGTTGTTTTTTATTTTTTTGCTTGATTTGTTTGGGTTTTTTAAAAGAGATTTGGGAATGTTCATTAGCTTTCCTAGTGCTTAATGTTTATTCATATTCCTTATCTCTTCACACAAAGGTCTATGGCATAGTTCAACTATGAACAAGAAAGAAAGGATTGAGGTACAAGAAAACTTAGCAGAGGCAAAATGTGCTTTAAGGACTTATTTTGTTACAAAGAAGGAAGGGCTCAACACACAGTAGTACTGTGAATATTTCAAGGGGTATCAGAATTTGATGATCAGTTTTGGCATGAAAAACAGCCAGATAAAAAAATAGGTTTTACCACAGAAAATACTGAAACAAATCAATATAATATTATGCTCCTACCAGAAAATCAAAAAAATAATTAACTCACTTTCTCTTCAAGGAACTGTCTTTGGCAAAGACAGTTGTTTCCCAGGGAAGATGCTCTTTATGTGGGGGGGAGGGAAAAAAAGTGAATTACAGCTATGGACAGTTATTATCTTGCCCCTTTCCCAAAATTATGAAATATCTCACTACATGAAGGAGCATAGGGGGAGTGGTGTTGCAGGAGGCAGATGATCTGTTGTTCATGGAAATGGTGCCAAGGCTCAGTGCTTTGCCCTTCCACAGGTTCCTTCTCAAGGGCTGACAGTTGCTGCAAGCCCATGGTGTCCATTACACCGAGTTTGTGCAAGAAAGCACTTTGTGAATTGCAATGACCCAGGGTGAGAAGTGCCCTTATGGAGTTTTGTAGGGGAAGCAGTTCTCCGTCTTAGCTTGTAAGTGGCTAAAAACTGACTTTGAATTGTGAAGGGATGTTTGCTTGTATAGGAATGATATCCTCAGAGGAACTGTTCTCTTTGAGGGTAAAAGATTGTTTTAATAATAGATTCAAGTTCTATTCAGAAAAGATATTTTAGAACAAGTTAGGGTTCTTCTATTTGAAGCCACAAATAAATACATTTTTGGATCCAGGTGTTTAATATGGAATGTGCATTTAGCACGGTAGATGTACAGATAATTGAAAAAAAATCCTACCTTATTTCTTAGGTTTATGAGTAAAGCTGGTCAGTTTTTCAGCATAATACATCACTTTTAATTTAGTGAGTCACTCTGCAGTAATTCATTATGGTTCAGTTAACACTAGAGATGATAACTTTCTTCTCCCACGTGACTACTTTACTGCAATGATCACTTTTTCTACAAACAGACTGATTTCAAGGAGAAGCTATCAGATCTAGGATAGACCCTTTTGGGCGAACAGGGAAGGGGAAAGAATGAACAGAAAAAGCAGATCGTAAAAGTGGCACAGAATGAGCAATTTCAAGTTCAATTTTCCCATTCAGTCTCTTTCCCAAGTCATTTCTTGAATGAATAAATATTTATTTATGAATAAATAATAGTAAGGGGGAGAAAAGAAAGAAAGCTAGACCTCTTCTATTACAACATGAGGAAACCAGAGTATGTATCCACATTGAAGCTCTTTCTTTGCCTTAGAACCGTGGATATTGCCTGTGAAGGAATGAAACTCTCTCAGCCAAATTTCCCGGTCTTATGTTCTCATAGAAATTGAAAAACTGTTGTAGTTTCTGATCTACTTGCTTTCTAACATATCTGGTATTATTTTCTAATATCACAGGATATTTATTGTAGGTTTTTAACATCCAGTCACTGCAATGTCAAACAATCTATCAAGTACATTTGAGGTTCTTATTGAAAGGCATCATTGGAATTTCCTTGTTAAAAAGAATAAAAAAAACCCCAAACCCAAAGAAACTCAAAGCACTTGGTTGACATCAACACGTGTACAGTGCATGAAAAGAACAAAAAAATTAATGTTTCCAACTACATAGGCGTCATGAAAACGTTTTGCTATTTGGAAATAAAGTTTAAGGACTGGAGGGAAATATGAATAGAAATAATTCTAGATTTTGAGTTATTTATAGTATTAAGAAACATTTTAAATAATTTTTTTTCTCACTATTTGCTTAAAGTACCTGCAAAAATACCCTGATTTGCTTCATTCTCAGCATATTAACAGTATCTGTAGGGTGGTGAATGAAAATATTCAAAAGTTAGAAGTTATTGAAACATATTATTCTTTTATGTAATAATTGCTAAAAAAATAAAAAAACCACTTGAATATACAGGAATATATACCTTATTGCATATGCATATGTGTGTGGTTTTTTCTATATGGAGACTACACAGAAGTAAAAAAATATTGAGGGACTAATTGAATAAAATAGTCCTTTTGTGTGGGGATGCAAAACAATGGGCATAACAGGGTGCAGTGTTGTCCTGAATGTTTCTATCATGATTTTAAATATACATAATAACTGTAGTGTGTGATAAAAGTTAATGTAAAACAAATATGGAGAAATTAAACAGCTGTGAATTTGTGATTTAAATGAGTCTCAAGAGCAGAAGGCCTTGTCTGTGGTGGGTTCAAATTAAGATTTGCCACACACGGGTAAGGTGGATTTAGGTGCATACATCCTTATCCATCAACATCTCGGTCCTTAGCATCCTATGTCTGCACACTGGAAGCCTCTATGTGGAAATCAACTAACAAAGAGATATTTTAGGGTTTTTTTAAATATTGCTGGAAGGAAATGATAAAGAGTTTTTGCTGCTATTAAACTGCTTTACATTTTATTTTGGAATAAATTCCAGAGCTGAGACCTGTCTCCCGGTTTCCTCTGGGATAATACAGTAATTTTCTCCACAGCTTAAATTAATGTGACTTTGGAATAGAACCTCCAGTAAATCATCAGAGAAATATTATCTTCAACTGAGGTGAGCCAAATTACCTCAAGCAAGAATCTATTGCAGAGTGAATGAAGTTACAATTTAAATGCAATATCCTACCAATGTTCCCAAACTAAGTGGATAGAAATTATAGAAATAACAGCTGACATTTAGATCCTTATTTAGGAATGCACTGGAGGCAGGTTGTTCTAATTCCAGTTGTTGTAATTGCTGTAATTGACAGTCTTGTGGTTTGTGGGTAATGTTTTGTCCTGTGAGAAGAGATGTTTAGTTGTGGTAAACAACAATATGCCTGTCTGAGTTCATGGAAACCCACACCACCTCCTAGAGCTAGATTAACTATATTAAGGAGGCTTGTATAGCCACTGCATGCCATAGTTCCAAGGTGTGTTTGGAAGGCATGGAAGTAGCTGCTGCCTGTAAAGGACAGGATAAACTTTATGAATACCAAGGAGAGAGGACACTGAAATTTAAATTAAAAAAAAAAAAAGAAAGACAAAACAATGAAAAAACCCCACAACATAAAGTAAACCAACATCCAACAAGCTCCCTCAAACTTCTTTAGCAGTATTGAATGTTTTATTTGCATAGCCATCTGCTTTCTGCAGAGACCATCTCTGTCCTTGATAGTTCATACAGAAGATCAAAGAGTTAACTGCTGTTATCCCTAGTACATGAAAAGTGCTGGATTTTAAATGACAAGGCGTTCTTCCTTAAGAGCTCCATATTTATATGTTGAGATTAAACTAAAGTAGCATCACCATCTGTTACTGTGCCATGTTGTGATTCCACAGCACCAGCACAGTGTCCTAGGGAGTGTCAGATAGGAAAACAGGAGGAGAAGGAGGACAGATGCAGTCAATATAGCAAAAGTACAAGTTCAATAAATCCAAAGCATGTTGCAGTTTAAAGAAAGTCTTTAAAACTGAACTTAGAGCATCATGCTAACTGTACTATAAACCTTTACTCCCAATCTTTGTAATAGCTGCTTGTCTGCGTTAACATAAACATGTCTATGCCTTGTTCATTGTTCATTACAACTGATTTTTGTATAAGGCCAAGTACATGGCAGGTGTCTCAGAAAGGCATGCCTGTAAAACTTTCATTGTACTTAAATTGCCTCACCTAAAGCTGAAATACATGTTACATGCTGAATTATGTAGAATACTTCATGGAATTCTAGGATTTTGCATTAGATTGCATAATTAGAAAGAAATCATGCAAATATCATCAAAGTCTAATGCTAAATAGATAGTGTGGATTAAAAAAATTGAGCAAAATTACCCTTGGTTTAATATCATTATGTACATAATATCATTATGTATATTGTGACCATAAGGGATGAATAGCATAATATTTTTTGTCTTTTACTCCAGAATATATATTAATTTTTTTTAAAGTGTAATTTTATGCACATACATTGCATCTCTTTCCCTTTTCACTGATGGAGGTATAAGGCTTCCAGCAACCTTAGAACAGAGCAGAGTGGCTAAAAATCTGCCCAGTTAAAAAGGACCTTGGGGAGTTGTTCAATAGTGGTTGAACATGAGCCAGCATATGCCCAGGTGGCCAAGAAGGCCAATGGCATCCTGGCCTGCATCAGCAATAGTGTGGCCAGCAGGACCAGGGCAGTGACTGTCCCCCTGTACTCAGCACTGGTGAGGCCACACCTCGAATCCTGTGCTCAGTTCTGGGCTTCTCACTCTAAGAAAGACATTGAGGTGCTGGAGCATGTCCAAAGAAGGGCAACAGAGCTGGGGAAGGGTCTGGAGCAAAGATCTTGTAAGGAGTGGCTGAGGGAACTGGAGTGGTTAAGCCTGGAGAAAAAGAGGCTCAAGGAAGATGTTATCACTCTATAACTATCAGAAAGGAGAGTGTAGGTGGAGCCAGTGACAGGACAAGACATGGCCACAAACTGCACTAAGGGAGGTTCAGGTTGGAATAATTTCTTCACAGAAACGGTGGTTCAGCATTGCAACAGTCTGCCCAGGGAAGTGGTGGAGTCACCGACCACAGAGGTGTTTAAGAAATGCCTGGACGTGGCCTTTAGTGCTGGGATTTTGTTGACAAGGTGGAGTTCGGACAAAGGTTGGTCTCGGTGATCCTGGACATTTTTTCCAACCATGATGATTCTGTGATTCTATAGTACTAAAGACAGATTTGAATGCAGTCTGAATTCAGGTAATATCCTCTGTGTAGAATCCCAAAGTGGTCCACAAAAACAGAAGAATGCTTGTTCAGTGCTGAAAATGGTTACAGTTAATCCTGATTTATAATGTTCCCTATGCCACTCTTTCATGCATTTTATCCAGGGACAGTATACCACAATGAAATGAATCGTACATATGACAGGAGGACATGTGAGTGAGAAAAGTCAGTCTCAATTTGGAAAGAAAATCTTAAATTTAGTTAGTGGTTAAAATAGTGTGGTGACATGATTTTGCTAGTTTTTCGTCTCTGTGCTTTAAGCAGTAACTGAACTTTAAACAAGCATCCAGTGATTGATAAAGGAAATGTTGGTGAAAGTTAGAAGCACATGAAAGCTATCAGGAAGCAAACATGAAGGAAACGATTACAGCAAGTGTTTGCTAATGGCTTTGATGTTAATAGTATTTGGAAAGAAGAAAGTTGCCAGTGTTCAAATTCTTATGTTCACCCTGATTATACTTTTCTAGCGGCCGAAAGGAGCTACATAACGAGCTTTAACAAGCTCTGTGAAGTTTACCTTGAAATAAACTACATCTAAATTACCATCAGCTTAGGAACCTGGAATAGAAATAACTTCTGAAGAGATTTGGATAACAAACCTGGAAGCATTTTCAGCTTTAAGAGTCTCAGTTGGCACCTGGGCAGGCAGACACAGGAAAAAAACACAAGCATAAGTTGGAACAGAATTGCCTACCAAGAAAAGCTGTTTGCATGGGTCACACTTTGCTTAAAGGTGAGGACCTGACAAGGACTCCCTGTACTCAGATATTAAAACAAAACAGAAAAAGTATAGTTTGAAGCATACTTTACAGAGGGTATCTTTCTGTTCATTTTAGGTGGAATCAAGCAGGTTGCATGTCTGAATCAGCAGGATTTTTCATCACAAGCATCATTCTGAAATGAGGAGCATTTTCCTTTGGACTTCTACTGTGGTGGATTCAACTGACAAAAAGCTTCAGAAGACTCAGTACAGGCTGCCCTGACACAAGGCTTGGCATGGAGTATTACATCTCCTTTGACCACATCTTCTAACTTTTGGGCTTTTGATGAATATCTGTAGCAATCCTTGAACTCTCCTACTAATCAGAGTGTATATTTCCTGTTTGAAAATTTTGTTTAAAAGTCCCTACCAGCAGCCTAGGGTTTGAAAGCAACTTTAAAATAAAATATTCAAAATCTTATGCAAATTGTGAGGTAGAAATGTGGTTGCCCTTCTACCTTTGATTATTTTATTTTAAAATAGATACTTGGAAATGTCTGTTTTAAATGAAATTATCATATTATTTTCTAGGAAAATTACTTAGGTTACAATGAGCTATCTTGTAGGAAATAATAGTTTTTCCAGCCTGCCAGGAAGTGCAGCAGCCCGCTGCTCTAATTCCGCTGAGGTGTCCCTGAATTAAAATTTTTTGCCTCCGTGTTGCCAACCAAACACATGCCAAATCGCCATCAAAGAATTAAGAGAGGTTTTTGTTGTGCTCCAGGTGCACTTGAGTAAAAGAGTGGGGATGCTGCTTCAAGTCCTGACTCTGAACTTCCAGAAGAAGCTTTTCCAAAAGCTGAGAGTCACTGTAATACTTCATAGCTCCTTTGGAGAGATATATATTGTGGATGAATAAAAAAGGAAATAGTAAATATGTACTTGTTTGGCCAATGTATCAGGTAGACACAGGAAACAAATATCAGAGTTTTGCTGATGGATCATTTATTCCCTATGTTCTTTGACATCAGAGGCTTAAAAATGAAACAGAAGGCATGGCTTTGTGGTGTTCTCCTAATGGACATAATACATCTCTCTGAATTGTAATGTCAGAAATTTAAGCAAGCTGGCAGCCAATGACCCAGCAAAAGAAGTGATGGGTTTGCCCTCCTGTCCGTCACCAAAAACAAAGCAAAAAATCTCTCTCTGCTAAATTCTTACCAGCTCTATATCTGCATTAGTTAATCTCTCCTCAGGTGAAAAAATCCTTAATACAAACAATGTAATGAAATAGTCAACACAATGGCTTTTAAAAGATTAAAATATTTGTTTACAGGTATTGAGTCAGGAACTATAAATCTGTCTCTGTAAGAAGCTGACTGCAGTCAGAAATGAAAAACCAAGTCAGAAATCATTTAGTAGATGTCTGAGTCCCGGCAGTTTATTCTGTACATTATGGAGGAATAAAGAGCTGCAGTGAGCCTTTAAAGCTTTTGCAGCAGGAGCTGAAGGAATACACTGAAGTTTTTAACATAATGTATCTGACACTTTAATTTTTTTAATTTTCCATGTGATGTTAATGTGTTGTTCTTTACTCTAAATATAAACCTTATTTCCCCCTCTATTTATCTTTTTTTTTTCTCTTTTAATATCATGTTACCAAGTTAAGGTGGGTAAAATTTTAGAAGTGTTTGGTTAAAGCATGAGGCCCAGGTGGCACCACTAGCTTAATGTTGGGATTAGATAGTTAAAGTAGAACCTTGTTCTGCAAAATCTTGTAGAACAGCTAAGATATTCTTTGTATGATTCAGCCATTGTATGTCTTTATCGGAAACATATCTTCAAGTAGCTTGACTGGAGTCCAAACTGCTAGTAGTTCAGTCAATACTGAGTCCAAGAAAATTTCTACAAAAATATGCGTTCTCTTATCGTGTCCTCCATAAATCAAAAAAACCAAAGGCAGTGCTTGTCAGAACAGACTTCGTTTTATCATGTGTGTTCTAGTTAAACAAACACCACAATTACTTATTTTGGCAATGCAGCCTCTTGGTTTAATTGCATATTAAGTTTTAAAAGCTGTGTCAGTTAATTCAAGTGTTTGACCACTTTCGCTATGTCTGAACAGAAACCAGATCTTTCTGTAAGAAATTCAACCCCAGGGAGAATTTATCTGAACAAATCCTGCTCCACATTTAAATTCTAACCAGAGAAAAAGACTGCTTTTTTAGCCTGCCTTTTGCCGTTTTCTTTTTTTCTTTTCTGCTTGCAATAATAAATATATACTTTATGTATTGTGTCCTGTCTTTCATAGCTTCTCTTTCCATCTCCCAAAAGGGGAGCTGCAACTCATCACTTACCTCCAGACCCCTTTGCCATAGGGCTTACACCCAGATTAGCCAGTTCTGATCATTCAACAATGTAAGGCAATCTTGGCAAAGCCGGTGAGGCTTTGACTGCAGGGAAAATTTTTCTCCTTCATTTTTGTTCCCTAACTGATGATTTTTTTCCCGACCATCATAGGCCTAATTCCCTCTTCTGCCTCATCAACTTTGTACTGATATAACACATTCTTTTGATGGTGCAAGTCAGAAGTAATTCCAAATGGAAATTAATTTTTTTCATATTTACATTTTTTTCATCTAATCATTTGCTTTCTTCTTCCATGAAAAGCTGTTACTTCAGTGCCATACATCTGACAATCTGTTTAATTGTTCAGTTGAACATGCAGAGGCAACACAAGTGGAGCAGTGGGAGTTGACAGACTTCCACTCATGCCCAGAACAACATATGGAACATATGGATTGTCAGAGAGTTAAGAAGCTTTCATTATTTCCTGTTATCTGTCAGTTTTCACAGTATAGAAACAGCATATATCCAAAGCCTGTTTTGGGGGCTTTTTTTAGTTGTGGGATTAAATTCAGGTTGTGGCTCCCATATTTGTAGCCACTCAGCAGCAGTGTTTATGTGAAGAGCCCTTTGTGGACTCATCCTGGTTTGACTAGATTGCTACTGGAAGCTATCAAAGAGCCATAAAATCCCCAGCGCTGGTTTTACCTTTCCTGTGGGCTTATTGACCAACATGACAGTTGTTTCACTTCACAGCTGCAGCTACAGCTTTTCCCTTTCAGCTCCCCAAACCACTCAGTGCAGGAATGTCTGTTCTGACCTGTGAAGCCTCTCTCATTCCTTGATGTCTTTGTGCCCAGGAGAGGATCTAACACTGGTACAGTCTCTGATTAGAGGCAGGGCCCTGGAGAATGGCTGACTCCAGAGCAGAAGTGCCCAAGCCAGAAAAACATTGATTTCTAACACGTGGATCTGAAATCCAATCAAATTTAAGTAATATCAGCCCGTGACCTTTTCTCTTATTAGTGAATTTATGCACAGCTTAGTCCCTGACTCCCTTAGCGCTTTGTGTGTGCCAGTGTTGCCTTCAGCATAACTATTGGAAAATTTTGAGTGCTAATGAGCATGATTGAATTTTGATATAAATCGTGTGTACGGTATGTGAGAAGAAAAGTGTGCTTGTGTTTTCCTCAGAGTGGATAGGGATTGGGTAAGCAAGCTTTACCACAAGACAGAATTCTAATTTTTCATGATCTAGTTATTTTTAATATAGTTCCATTTCCAGGAGTCTGGTGACATAGTTCCATGTAGAACAGTACATGTTTCACTTAAAATCCATTAAATGTATAATCATAAGGCTCCTTGCAGTTCTGAAATGAAGCTCAGATAACACTGTCATTGATAAATCCTCTATTTTTGCTATGTTTAACATAGCAATGAAATTTTGCTTCTGGCAGAAGCTTGACTAATGTCAAAATATCAAAAATACATCTTATAAAATTAGTTTTTACACCTTCCAAGAAATCTCAGTTTTCCTTTCAGAAATAATATGAAGGTGATGTCCTAGAATACTTTGCTGAGTATTTTGATGCTCAACCTCTTATCAAAGCTGTTGCTTTCTTTCATCCTTTTTTTTAAATTGTTATCTGTTAAAACTGATTATTTTTGCACCTATTGGTGATAATGCTTTAGTTTCACCATTGAATGCATGTATTGGTTAAGTAAATGAAAGTGATTTAAAATAAAAAAAAAATCATGCTTTGTTTCAAACATTCTCAAGCAAACAAGAATTAGGAATAATAATTTAATTCCCACAAAGCAAAACACTGAAAATTACTTTTGAAAATATTTGTAAATAATCTATTTGTCTAAAACATTTAGACAAAAATTTAGAAACACAAATTGATTAATGAGATTACTTTTGCCCAGTTTCTTTGAATTTAAGGTTATTACCAAAGCCCATTCTAGGTGCTCAAATAGCTCTGTTAATTTTACCTAGTGAAAAGTCTGTTCTGTTTTCATTCTGATTTCAGATGTTTTGAAATTTGATAATCCTTTTTCCCTTGGAATAAAATTACTTTTAATTTGGAATAAAGATGAATGCAGTTGATAAATTGTGAAATACTCAGTCTTGATCAAGTTTACTTAGTACAGTCAAGCCTGAAGAGTAGATGAAAATCTAAAATTTGATCTGTCTTTTCTAATATAGAAGCTTAATAATTAAATTGATAGATTTTAACTTCAAGTAATAAATATAATTTGTGATTCAAGATTCCGTTTTATGCTTGCAAGTTAAATATCTTATCTCAGAAAGTAGGATTTTTAGCAAAAATAATTGTTAAATACTATTTTAAAAAAGACTAATTTTCTAGACAGACTATAGGTTCATTTAAAAAATGTACTATATAATTCTAGTATTTAAAATTAATTAAACATTTATATTTTAAATCTAGTATTTAAATTTAATTTAAAATTTCAAAGATAAAGTCAGATGAAGCTCAGTCCCTCAAAAATCTGTTTTCCACTCTTTTTAAGGACAACATATGAATTTTTGTAAGAAAAATAGATACTGTCTTCTTAAGCAAGTTGCAGAAGGGATCATGGTTACAAGAGAAGTGCCCTAAACAAGCTCCTCAGAAATTTAGAGTGGATAAGAACTGCATATATACCTAAAAGTACACATGTACTTCTACAGAAAATTATTTTAAGACCCCATGATATGAATTCTTAAATCGTATAGAAATTGTAATTAGCAGACTGAAAATTACTTGGATAATTTTTTTATAAGGTCAAATTAATTCCAAAGCTTTGTTTGGATTATGAGGGGAAATTTAATAACATCAGTAAACATGAAGAAATGTGAAGGGGGAATGTTTTCTATTTATTCATTTTTTCTTAGTTTCCACTGAAAACTCTAGAAATACCAAACTCAGGACAGCCTCTTACCTAAGAGGCTGATTAATAGACATCCATTGCTGATGAAGAATCTGTCAATAGAACATCCCAGACTAATACTTTCTTTTAACGCTTTTTAATCTATTGGTACCCTGCTAAGACTAAGATTTCTGCAGCTTTGTTTGTGCCCCTTTATTTGCCATGCACAATTCTTACCAGGAGGACATTCAGTGTTTCTGACTCCACAGGATGAAGAAAGTACTGAAGACTAACTAAAATAAAAGGCAGATATTTCATCTCATATGTATAAAGCTCTTCAGCCAGGGGTAATAAAATTCTCCCACAGAACACAAATGCTTTGAATAAATAGATAAACCGTCTATAAAAGATTGGATTTTAGACATAACCTGTGCTGTCTGTTGTCTTTCTCACATTATGCAACTTAGTGCTCTTCACACCAGCAGCAGTGCAGACAAGAAACTCGTCTGCCTCAGAAGAACTTGAAAGCATTTATCCCTTCCAGTGAGGGAGTGTTTTTCCATTTTTGTCTTACTTTTAAGTATCTCATTGCTTGATAGATACTTAAAAAGTATCTGGTAGAGCCTAGAAAACAGATACTATTTTTCCTTAGAGCCAATTCATGATGACACCGCCCAAATTCTAGCAATGGAGTACCTCTCCAGTGACCATCACCCACAGTTCATAACATACAGGTTATGAGTATTCAATGGTATGAGTATTTCAGTGACTGCACATGGTGAAGAGGCTCATGTCTGACTGTTTCAAATGCATTAGAACTCAACATTGTTTTGCATCTTGCAGGGCTCCAAGGGAAGAGTAGTGTATCATTCATTAATGAGGAGATGAAAAGGGGAGAAGGCAAAGTAACTATTCCTAAATGTAACTATAGAGGGAGTGGGGTGAAACAGCATATAATCAATTTTTGGAAGCCCTCTGGGGAAAATCTGATCTTGTATGACATGATACAAAATATCATTGAGATACAATGGATCTGAAAGCTTTGGGGTTTTGGGAATACAGTGTTATTAGTACCAGATCATAATAATATGCACAGTAGTAATATTCAATAGATGTTACAAAAATAACATTTAAAACTCATCACGGAGTTTTTGAGAACTTAAAATACGTGACTTGAGGCACAGCCCTTTTTTATAGTGCTTTATGCATTTAAATTGTGCTGCAACTGGCTGTTGGATCAGATTGATATTAAACAAGTCTTGTAGAATGTACATTTCTTACCAGGATACAACTGAACATAGAATCATAAAAGAGTTTCAGTTAGGGGGTACCTTCAAAGACCTTCCACTAAACCAGGTTGATCAAAGCTGCATCCAGATAGGCCTTGAACAATTTCAGAGATGAAGCATCCACAGCTTCTCTGGACAACCTGTTCCAGTGCCTCACCACCTAAATCTTTCAGTTAAAAACCACTGCTAAATGTTGCTAAATGCTCTGATAAAAAGCCTCTCTCCATCTGTGTTGCAGGTCCCTTTAATAGATTGGAATGCTGCACTAAGCCCTCCCTGGAGCCTTCTCTTCTCCAAACAGAACAACTCCAACTTGCTCAACCTTTTTTCATAGGAACAGTGTTCAAACCCTCTGTTCTTTCTCGTGGCTCTGTTCTGTACCTGCTCTAACTTGACTTTTTCCTGCTGGGAACCCCAGCGATCAGCCATTCTATGATATTTATTAGGAGCCTTGGCTTAGTTTGCTTCTAGGAAAAAAAAATCAATGTTCTTGTCCTCCAAAAAAAAAAAAAAA
>VZRS01008556.1:217863-261939 GCA_013398055.1 Ifrita kowaldi
CTAATTTTTTTTTTTTTTTTTTTTGGTTTGTGTTTTTTTTTTTTGTGGATGATCACTTCTCACTATGAATATGCATGTGTCTGCATCATTTAACTGTGTTGAAAACATCTTTGTCACCATTTTCTTCCACCAACAGACTTCTAGTAGACAGTGAAAAAAGAAATACATATAAAAAAAAATCTCAGATTTCTAGGCTGAATAATATGTCTTTTAAAAAAATGAAGATCATATTTGCTAGGCATGGAATCTGGTCTTGTAGGGACCTGCAACAGCATTCCCAGGTAAGAACCTGAAAAGCAGGTATCATGGGAAGGATGTATCCTCTAGAACAGCAAGGGGAAGTACTTTACAGATGTGGTTGAAAATACGTTACATATAAAAAAATACAACTTTATAGAAATCTTTGTTTTAAGAGGAGATTTCAATCTCCAAAAAAGAATTTTGGAGATATTCCTCTAAAATTAAAAGTATATTTACATCAGATGAGTATCAGTTTCATCTTGTTTTCTTGACTTTTGAATTTTATCAGCATTTGTTGTATGAATATATTTGGTTATCTATATTATATTGAGTATTTCTACGCTACAAAGTGTTTGTCTTGTTTAAACCATATGTGCCCCATAATGAAAATACAGAATTTTCCTCTTAGGTGGGGAAAAATGTCAGTTCTTCATTTTGCCTTGAAATAAAAACAAATTGCAACACATTATAAGATGGAGAAAGAACTGAAAAGGATAGGTGAAACACATCTTTCACCTTTCTAACAGATGATAGACATTAGCAATTTGGAAATATGTTTTCATAAAGATAGCCTGAAAGCTGAAGATACTACTGTGAAAAATGACATGATATGGAAAGGCAAAATATAACAACTGATCTCTGTATTTACTTTTTCTCATTTTAGATGTTTCAATTTAAAGAAGGAATAGAAATTGCTACTGATTTCCTACAAATTTAAAACAGAGACTAGCAAATACCTTTTCATTTTATATGCACCAAACTTGTGGAACCAGAGACCACTGTATGTCATCTGAATAAAGGAACTTTGCCTTAAGTACTGGGACTAGAAATAAATGTTGAAAAATTACAATGCAAAATTCATTTTTCAAGTCATCAGTAAACAACTCAATTCAGAGGGTTTTTTTCTTTTGGGGTGGGGTTTTTTGTGTTTCTTTTTTAAATTTTGTTTAGGTCTTGGGGGTGCAGGGAGTGGAGGTTGTGGTGTTTTGGGGTTTTTTTCGTTGGTTGGTTTTGGGTTTGGGGTTTCTTCCCTTAATCTTGGGGAATAATCTTCTGTGAAAGTGATGCCACTTGTAGTCCATTATCTTGTTTCTTAATAATGATCAGTGTTGGAAAGCCTGCACAAGAGTACATGATCACTGATCTATACTCGTACTTTTTCCATTACTTTCAAAATCTGTGTCACCACTCATATGTCCTTCATTCATACCTGTCCCATTTTAAAAAGTCATATATGGCTCCAGTTAGGATTATGGCAAGGAACAGCCTGTCCTCCTTCACGGATACGGGTAGATGTCCGGACCTTCTCCCCAGACTTTATTACTTTGGGGATTGTCTAGATTATACCTACCAAAAGAGGTAGTTTATTGGCCAATTTTAGTAGACAATGAGAGGAAAAAAAAAAAAAGATGAACTCAACTGAGAACACTTTGCACTATTCACCTGAAAAAAACCAGGGAAAAAGTTTTAGGTCTCTATTTCCTGACTTGGTCCTTTTCCATTGATTAGTAAACCACACCCAGTGATAATTCTTTGATTCTTTGATTCTTGGTTGTAAACATAATTACATATATTTCCTAATCCAGTACATTTTTACCTGATATCTCCAAATAAAAATACCTACAGATTAATTCTAATAATCACAATTTACAATGGCCATTTGTATCCCATGTAAAGCTCTGTGTATAAAACTTATTTTTCCCACAGCTTTATTGTTGCTCATGCAAATAGTAAATATGTTATAAAGATTGGATTTCCATTTTGGGTTCTTCTGACTTGTATACAGAAAAGATAGGTTTCTTTGTAGTTTTTTAAATGCAAAAATAGCTTGCCTTTTTTATGTTGCTTCCTTCCCAGAAATTGTTATAGAATAATAATTCAGTTAATCTTTCAGGCAGCTAAAACTCCTAGTGAAGGATGCATTGTGCTTGTCTCTAAAGTTTTCATTTCTGAAAATTTTGGAAAATGTTATTAATTTAATCATGAAGTAGGAAATAATCAAATTGTGTGATGAAAATTAATGGCCCTTGCAATTTAAAGCAAAGGTGGGTAAAGGCAAATGAAGAGCCAAGGAAATGGACCAACAGCTTCAAAACCATAACATGTTTTCAGAGCCAAGTGCTTATTAATATTCTGAATAAAGTGATTAATTTTATTGAAAGGCAGCTAGCTAAAGCTGTTTCTGAAGATAATCTATGATTAAGTTATACCATATAAAATAAAAAGCTATTTGCTTTAGTCTATTTAGTCTATCACTATTTTGTTAGTGATCTCCTGAATAGATTTTTGGGAAAGTCACCTTATGTGTACATTAGTTTTTCTACTGTTTAAAGGACTTAGCTTAGTTCTTTAATTCCTTCAAAATTTCCAAGTTCTTAGATGCAGGAGACAAAAGACTAAAATCTCATGCAAATTTAAAGTTGACTTATAGCAATGAGAAAGAAGTAGAATTTTTTTGAGATGAGTTAAATATTTGTGCCTAGTTAAAAGGTACAAAAATCTATTTTAAATTAGAAATGCCAAATAGATGTTAATGTTACCTAAATATACAGAACTGACATTAACAAACTAACATGAGATTGTTCCAAAAATAAGTTCAATTTTAATTAAAATGAGAGTATCCCCAGACGTATATATTCCTTGCGATATTTCCATCAGAAGCTATCCAAAACTTTTGCAAATTTGTCATGTTCCAGAATCATCTGAAGCTACAGACAAATTAACAGAAATAAAATGAAGCTAGGTGCCTGTTTTGATTTCAATTGCAGCGTTACTGGAGGAATGGCTACAGCAATATTAGAGCACTTTAGAAAACCCTGATAATGATACACTTTTTATATCTGCAACATTTGTTCCAGAGCACCTGGATGCACAATCTGATTTATGTTGCTAAGTATTTATGGCAAATCGTTCCTTTAGATCAATGAGAGGTTTTGATTGCTAAGCCTTAATTAAAAAGCATGATGGATGCATTATAAAAGTTCATAAAAGTAGGTCTAAAGATGATATTTGAAATATCAGCCTCAGAACTGTTGTTAGACCTCCAGTATGCCACCTGGGCTCCTATGAGTATCATTAGGGACTGGAGACAGCACATTTATACTCAGGGATGCAATGAACTTTAATAAATCCTAACTTACTTCCATTTTTTGAATCAGAATAAAAATCATCTATGTCTAATAAAATCTTCTTGATATTAGTAGTCTTATGATATGTTGCTTTTTAATGGGTTAATTGACCTGGGATTTGTGGAAAACTGTTTGGCAAATGAACTTTCAGTATACGTAAACTCACTTGTTTGTAAATGTTTTGGGCATTGAGCTACAGTAGCATTATGATTACTTCTAAAAGTCAGAGTCTTCTTAGTTAATGATAAATTAAGTGTGGATTTATGCAAAACAGACTTCTCAGTCCTGGAATGGTTTGATAATTCTTGCTAAAATACAGAAAGATAGTATTAGTCCTGCATGTGAGATTTGGGTGAATGTCTGGTTTCCCTAACAGGAAGAAAGATGAGAGAAGCTAATCTGCTGAAAAAGTCATGTGTGGTCTAGCAAAGAGAAGACCAAAAAAGCGTCTTGTGCAGTGGGATGTAAGATGATTTATTTATACATCTTCAAGTATAAATAGTGTGAATGATGGGCCTGCAAGTTTTTTGCTTATGTGGCTTAGAGGTAATGAAATTCTAAGAAATAATTGCTATATCAAATTTACAATTTAACTTATTAAAAAAGTTAAAAAGGCATTCTAAAACTTAAAAACCTTGTATCATTTTCCGGTTTCGAAGAGAGTTAGAGAAAATGGAAAGATTATGGTAAATAACTTCAGAGAGTATTTTTAATGGAGATACTTTAAATATTATCCCTAAACTAGCCACATTTATTAGAGTATGACCATGACAAATAATTCTTTTATAGTGGTCCATATGTATTATATATACATAAATCTATCTTGTAGTTGGTTTTGAGAGTGCCAGCAAAATGCCAGAAGCCTTCATTTTTTATAAACTTGTCAGGAGTATGAAACAGTAATTCCAATACTTTTGCAATAACTGGGAGTGCCACTAGTATTCTTCACACAGAAAAGCCTGTTGCAATGAATAATCTGGAGAAAGAACACTTGCTGTTGAATGTGATGCTGAGAAAGTCTTATTTCCCTACAGTAGTGTGCCATGTTCTGGATCAAAGTTTCACATACAGTTTTGCATTTTAATGTTTATGTATGTATTCCTCTAAGCTAACATGTAAACATTCCAAATGAATTGCTTTGTTTATCATCTAGCAAATCTGTGATGGTCTTAGAACTATTTCTTGCTAAAAAGTGCCATGATGTTCACAGACAGCTGTCATTTCAGTAAACCACCCTGATGCCACGATACTTACTATTTATTTTTCTTAATTATATTAAATTAAAAAGTAAAATGCATACATTTAAATGATGCGGCTCTGAAAATGTTTCGTATTTCAATACAATGATAAAATAAGTAAATACCATCAGCACAATCATCATCAACATAATGGATTACAGTGGATCATGAAATGATAGAGTGGTTTAAGTTGGAAGGAACCTTGAATGCCATCTAGTCCAAACCCTTCCCACGGAAAAGTTCACCTGCCACTAGACCAGGTAGCTCAAAGCTCCATCCAGCCTGGTGTTGAATACTTCCACAGATGGGGCACCCACAGTTTCTCCAGGCAACCTGTTCCAGTGCCTGACCACCCTCACAGTAAAGAATTTCTTCCATATATCTGATTTAAATCTACTCTCTCTCAGTTTAAAACTGCTGTTCCCTGACCTGTAACTTCAGGCCCTTTAAAAAGCTTTTCTCCACCTTTCTTATAAGCCCCCTTTATATACTGGAAGGCTTCAGTAAGCTCAGCCTTCTCTTCTCCAGGCTGAACAGCCCCAGCCATCTCAACCTTTCTTCATAAGAGAGCTGTTTCAGCCCTTTGGTTGTCTTTGAGGCCTGGCTCTGGACTCACTCCAAAAGAACTGTCTTTGGTGTGCTTAGAACCCCAGAACTGGATGCAGTAATCAAGGTGAAATCTCACAAGAGCAGGCAGAGGGGAAGAATCACCTCCTCTGACCTGCTGGCCACGGTCCTTTTGATGCAGCCCAGGACAGAGCCGGTTTCTGGGCAGCATCCCTATGCTCTTCTCAGGACACATGTCCCTGGTTCCACTGCCTATACATTTCCTTCTTGCACTTTATTTTGGCCAGGAGGTCCTTACTTACACATGCTGGTCTTAGAAAAAAGTGCTCTTAGAAACAAGTCCTTAAAGAACTGCCAATTCTGTTCAGATCCTTTATCCCTGAGTTTCCCAGGTTGTCCCATCCACTAATTCCTTAAGCAACTGAAAGTTCACTCCTAAAATTCAGGGTCTTGACTTTATTTGCCTGGCCTATATCCCTTGAAATCACTAATTACGCTAGGTCATGAGAGTTGCAGCTCAGGCAACCACCAATCCTGACCTCTCTAATTATTTAATCTGTGTTGATAAGCAACAGGTCCAGTAAGGCTTCTCCTCTGGTCAGGCATTCTGTCTCTCAGATTAAGCAATTATCCCAGACAGAGTCCAGGAGACTCCCAGACTACTTACAGATTTCTCTATCTTTCCAGAAGGGGTCAGGGCGAATGAAGTCCCCCAGCAGTATCAGAGATTGTGAGCATGGTGGTTCCAACTCCTCCTCTTTGTAATCCATGCTACATGTACTGAAACATAGTCCAGTTGGTCTAGCAACCACACAGTTTGAGAGGAACAAGTCATAATTCCTTTGAGACATTTCATGGTTGTTTCTCTGTTGGTTCCCAATATGTCACCGGCTCCTGGATTTTCTATTACTCAAAATTCCATCCCTTTCCCCATTAAATCTATGTTAAAGTTCTCCTTATAAGTCTGTCCAGTTTGGTGTAAAAGACCTCTTGCTCCACTTTGTCATGTGAATTCTGTCAGCTCCCAACAGATCTGGATTCTCAAAGATCTGATCATCATGATCACAGAAGTCAAAACCATTGAGTATGGCACCAGCCAGGCAGCCAAGCTTTCACCAGTTTAATTTTTCTCCTTCTTCCTGAACCCTCTGCCTCTGATTGTGAAGATACAGAACACCTGTGCTCCAGCCATAAGGAGCTATCAGTCACCCTGGGACAGTGCATAATATCATGCATAAATCTGCTGTTGAAATTCTCAAATATTGTTTCCTTTTGAGCTCCTCTTGTTGTTTGATGTAAGTAACCCTTGATGGCTTTAATGTATTCATTGTATTCTAATGAAATGTTCTTTGTAGAATACGATGTAGCTCTTCCCTCATTAATAAGAATTAGGAAAAGGTCTTTCATAAGTAAACTCCTAATAACTATTGTTTATTTAAAAACTTCCATGAAGAATACTCGTATTACTACTCAGATTTAAAGCAGGTTCATGCAACCTGTAATAAAGACTCCAGTTGACTACTGCAGGTCTGGAATCTGAATTGCAATAATTTTTATTAATCTAGTAAGTTGGTCCTGGGAGTGAGTCCTGCACAATGACACACTTCTTTTAGTCACTCTCCCAGCATTTAACTTAATCTTGTGCTTTCTGGAAACGAATTGGCCTTGATGGTTTTAGAACTGAACATGTCTATATGATGCTGGAACAAAGAAGAAGCTCCAGGCTGAGACCCTGGAGAGCTGATTTACCCATCACTTTCAACTAGATAATAGAAAGCTGTTGACAAAAAAAATACTTCAGTGAGGAAAAATTCGCAAAACTGTCTATTAAATATGTTTTCTGTTTTTTGGCAAGATATAATACCTCATCTGGATGATAACACACAATTTTTTACCAAGCTAGGCACTCAAGAGGTTTTTTTGTGCATAAGCTGAATTTTAATAGCTCCCACAGGGAGACATTGTGGAAATTGTCACACCATGTTTGATCACTATCTCCATCTAAGTTTGACACTATGAGAGGAAGGAGACGTACATGCCACTTTAAAGAAAGATAAATCCTTCCCATTCTATTCCACATGATCGTGTATAATTATTATCGGACCTGTTTGCAGAGGAGCTATTCTCTGTGGCAACATGGAGAATTTATACTTTAAACTGTAAGGTTAGATTCTGTTTTATCGGGGGTATATTTTGCTAAGGCAGAAGCTAATAGTCATAAAACTGCTAATACTCTTAAAAAAATCAAGTTCTTTTTTTTCCTTTAATGTCCACTTATAGTTGTGAAGCTTAGGATTTAACAGCAGACTGAATAGGGGAATACATACATATCTAGGTCAACAAACAGAAGTAATTTTTTATTAATGAAAAACAAAAGAAAAAAGAGCAGTTTACTTTGCTTTATTCTTCTTTCAAGTTCTCTAGCTTTAAATTGCAGGAAAGGAGTGTTCCTCTTTGTTTTTCTTTAATACAAGAGATTTATACTATCTCATAAAATTTGTGCTGCAAGGCATAACAGCCCTAACAGAATTGAGAGTGCTAGGAAGGTCATAGAATGAGTCTAGTTTTTTTTTCCAGTTAGACAGAAGCAAAATAATTAGACTTTAAAAGATGGAGGAACATACTAAAAAGAGCAGGATATTCCTACTCATGCTCGATATACAGCTGGGAATGGAGACATATTTCACAGATTTTACAGAATATTCTGAGTTGGAAGGGACCCACAAGGATCACCGAGTCCAAGTCTTAAGTGAATGGCCTATACAGTTCTCATTTATTAAAAAAAATGTGTTAAAAGAGCAGGAAGATAACAGTCTCTTCAATTTAATTAACACTCTTAAAGGTAAGCTCTAAGTTGATTTTAGAAGTCTAGCAGGATGAAAGCTTTTCATTTTCAGTCCTCAAATAAAGTGACTTAACTTCCTTAACTATAGTTATTAATTGTAACTGTGGAAATTCAAAAATGTAGGTAATGTAGACATCAAAACTGGAAAAATAAAGAGAGATCTCTCTACCAAGTTCTGCACAGTGGTGAAAGCGCTCTGAGACCATCTGTCCTATAGAACTGTCAGAAGGGAAGAGCAACTTCTATGCAAAGCATAAGCAAAGAGTGACTGTATCAAGGAGTTTGTTGTAAACAACGTGAAACATTGTGCCCCAGTTGCCTTAATTACGCTGCTGAATCTGAACACTAACTTCCCTGTGTGTTGCAGGGCTCCTGTGGAGTTCTTCTGTAACTCCTTTCCTTAGAAGTTTAGCAGCTTTAAAAGATCCTGGCATTATCTCCGCTATGCCACTAATGGCTGCCCTGGCTCCCACTGACACCAGTGACAGGTTGGGTAACTGGTGTAAGAGCCTCAGTGCTGCTGGTGTCTGCAACTGGAGCCTTGGTGAAGTGAGCCAGGCTGCCCTGCACTACCAAGGGTCACTCAACACCCTTGTCACACCAGTCAGGTGAAAGATTAAACATGGGGGCTTGCCTGTAGAGTGCTATAACTCTCTGAAGGTGGAATTTCCTCTCAGGAGACATTTTATCTGTGTGGAGCCTGATGTGTTGTGGAGAGCTGGCATTCCTGCTTGTCTAAATCTCTTTTTCTCTCTCATTTTCATGTGTTGTATTTATGAAGACTTCAGTAAAGAAATAAGTGAGCAAGGAGGATATATATCATGTGGGTAGGACAGAGAAATCACCCTGTAGACAATCCTACCATCACTGAGCCTTGAAGGTACATTTATTTGCCTGCTAGGTAGATAAGACACACATCTGAGAGAACTCAAGAACAAAGAAATTCTTGTTTCTTTAGCTTCTGTTAACATGCTTTAGAATTTCAAACCAAGAAGATTTTTTGTTGTTGTTGTTTGATTTTTTAACAAATTTGGGCCAAGTCATTTCAGAGTTTTGCCAGAGAGTGAGATAATTGTTCCGCTGGGATTAGAGGAATTTTAAGAACTGCTTAGGAGCAGCCACATAATGGCTTAAGGTCAAGCCGTCTTCAACCACCTCTATAACCAATTATTTTGAAGGTGTTTCTGTTGAGTGCCAGAAGTTGAATATCCAGCATGAGGCATAAGTGAGATTTGGGAGAAGCGAAATTCCGTACCAGACTCCAAGCAGACTGCCCTCCAGTCTCTAGGGAACTGTCAAAGGGCTTGGCACTTTTCTGTTGATCTGCACAAATCATCAGAAATGGAAGAAAAAAAAAAAAGAAACTGACAGACTTTGCTTCTTTGGCAAAGTCCTAACTGTCTGCGTACCCTTTTTTTGATATGTCACTGAAAAACAGATGATTGCAAAATATAAAATAGTCAGACAGCATGATTTTTTTTTACTCTTCGTATGTCTTTTGAGAGTGTTTTCTCTATTACTTTTAATTGTCACAAGAAATATCATGTAAATACTAACTACCTGCAGAGACAAAATAAAATGCTAACTACCTGCAAAGGTGAAAAATATAGTAAATCAAAAGGATCACCTATTCTATGTGTTAGTTAACAAAGCAACAGTTCTCTGTGCCATAAGTTTGTTGTCTGATGAGCCATCACTTAGGAGGTTCAAAAATCTGACAGATTAAGTTTATACAAGTTGCATTAAAGCAATTAGAATATACAAGGGTTTTTAGCACTTGAGCTTCCTGAGAAATGGTCTTATAACAAGAACAGGTCAGTTTATCTCCTCTTCTGTCAAGTATTCACCTTCTGTGAAAGCTTTGCATGCATTTTAATTTGTCTTAAATTTATGCATAACTAGATTAGCAGTTTCTAGCAATCATTTATTTTGCTTTTCTGCTTTCAGCCATCTCTTCTTTTTATACCACCTGCTGTATTTGCCTTCTGTTCAGAGTATGCTTTTGACAGTTACTAATAATGCAGACTAAATTTACTTACTATGACGGGCAAAACACTGTGTAAAACCAAAGCAATAGAATCCTATATTTTTTTCTCAGTTTAAGTAGTAGCTTAAAAGGCCGAAACAAATTTGTAGGAGCATCAATTAATTAACAGAGCAGGTGTCTTATAAGACTTAAATATAGACAGTGTGGAAAGCTGGCTATGGTGATAAAATATTGCAAGGTTTTAGCAGGTGTATATATACATCTCAAGAACAAAATCTGTGTACAGGTCAATTTTGATTTTTTGGAGTTCATTAGCATTTGCTACTAATCAATATAGAAATAATTTTATGGAATGAAAATTAGCTTAAATTAGATGTCTTATTAGGCTATTTTTACTATTTATTTCTCATCTCTAAAGTATCTGTCATTACTTCTCATTCATTATTTTAAAAAAACTAGAAGAAAACTGTTTACAGCCTTTTAGATATGGTGATCAAGCCCAGACAGAAGCTGTGGTTATTATGCATTTAAGACATGTGGTTAGATGATGGCAGAAGCAATGAGTGTATTAAGTGGCTGCCCTTTGCACCGATGGATCACTGACCTACAGTATCCTCCACATCTCAGCCTGGCAAAACTCCTGCATGAATTGTAGCAGCCTATGCCTTTTGCATGCATTTCACTTGGAAAATGCATGAATTACAGTGACCATACAGAGAAAACCTATAGTGCCTCATGCTGCATTATAATAGGATCGTTCCATAATTGGCATTGTTAATGGGAAAAGATTGCGTTGTTGGTTTTTTTTGTTAAAATCTAGGTCAAGATAGAATAAGCATGTTAGACATAATTTAGCCCCCAGATGCAAATATAAGGACCCTTTTAAATGGAAATAGGAATCATTTAGAGCATTAGAGAAGAAAAGATGACCTTCAAAAAGATGAATTTCTACAGAGACATAAATGGTATCTTATAGAATATGTATATAATAGTGATTCATAGGTAGTCAGCTATGCAGAATTCCAAATTAGCTGGAAATTCACTGACTGATGTATTTTTAAAAACGGAAAAAAAAAGTTATGTGAATATAAAATTGAAGCTGTTTAAAGATGTTATTTTCCTTTCCAGCTGGGGCCTCTTCCAAAGATTTTCATTAGACCTACAGATTGCAATGCATAATGTTCTGCTGTAACAAGAGGAAGAGGATTTCTTCATGGTGTCTACATTAGACACCTAATTTGGGAGCCTCAGTTAATTGCCTAGGCTCATTATATATCCAAAGAATAAAAGTAAGCATCTCCAAAGGGCACCTCAGAGCATCTCAATTAGGAGGCATCTACCTCCATTTATTATACAGAGAATCGAGACTTTTAGTTTTATGGATCAGTTTTCTTAACTTGTGCAGGGGCTGTGAATCTTCCATTGAGTAACCAGAGTTTTTAAGGAGGCAGGTTTCCAGGAAAATGGTTATTTGTCACCTGCTGCAATGAAAGATCCAGGTTTTTCTCCAGCTGTCATTAACACAGAGACCTCAGCCAACACCAAGCAGCTCATTTAATGCATGTTGGTGAAGGAACAATAGAATGATCCGGACTTGGGTAGTAGCAAGATGGGGGTTTGCTGTTTTTAACTGAGGACTATAGTGCAAATGCATGGAGGCACAGTCACTAGAGAACGTGGAATACTAGCAGGGGAAAGGAAGCTGCAATAAGAGGGACTACAGCAGAGTTTAGGGTGAAGAAACAAAGTAGCAGTAATGACTAAGTGTTTTGGTTACTGCCATGGAGCTTTCGGAGTTTATGAAGGAGAAATACTGGGAGCATCTGCTGCATTAGGCTACAGTAAGTGAGTGGGTTTGGAATCTCAGAAGCTGGCACACAACAGACAAAAAAAAGAAAAACAAGTGCTGGGAAAGAACATCCGTGACACAGCTCTGCAATAGCAACGTCCACCAGTCATCAAAACAACTGGTGTTGTGCAGTAGCGGGTGTTACAAAGTTACAGAATTCTGACAGAAGAAATGGCAAAATGATCATGGTTGCATCTGGACCAATGAAGTAATACAGTAAAACTGAGTGACTGTATTCTGGTACCTAATTCCAGATTAGAAACTCACAATTACGTACCTTGTAGGCTACTGTGAGTATCTGAAGTAGGTACAGGTACTCACTCTGAAGCATTTACAATAGGAAGATAGAAAAGGAAACCATCAGAAATAAATTAATACATATGAGAATATATTTTAGGGAATACTGGACTTCATATGAAAAAAATAAAAAGAGATCAAGAATGTTAAAGGAAGTGTTGAATCTGACATATTCAGTGATGACATATCTAAAAAATGTCTGAAATGCTTTCTGATAACTCTGAGTGACAGATACAGATCAGAAATTGGGAAATAAAGTCACAAAGGAGAAAAACAAATGTACCTCCTGAAGCAAACAGATCTGTGAATCTAGGCCTAAGCAATCAAGAAAGCATAGAATTACTGTATATTTAGATAATTAAAAACTCATTTTTACTTGATACCAGGTGACAAAACTTTCTATCACTGTACCTTGACTTATACAGACAGGTCATCCTAGTGCATAGCATTTTGCTATGGGACCAATACAGGTAAAATATTGCAAGGAAACTGAGAGTCCCTTGTGTCAGAATGAACTGATATAAATGCATATGCAATCCACATCAGAACGTATTCTTGTCATCTGTATTCTAGATGCATTCAAGAGAATTTCTGCCTTCTCAAATCATAAGGTGATTGCCTATTGAGAGGTGATACTAAAGCAGAACTCTGCCTTAAAACGACTTTCTACACTGA
This sequence comes from Ifrita kowaldi, assembly GCA_013398055.1. Classification (NCBI taxonomy): domain Eukaryota; kingdom Metazoa; phylum Chordata; class Aves; order Passeriformes; family Cinclosomatidae; genus Ifrita; species Ifrita kowaldi. Next base: position 230,690 of record VZRS01008556.1, read on the forward strand.
GAATCACAACAGAAATTGGGCACAGGACAAAACTGGGACTCTAAGGCTTCTGAATTTAACACTTGAGATATTCTGCAAGTTCATATGCATCATGAAGATATATATTAATAAGAAATTAATCTCTTATGTCAAAGTTCATTGCCTCCACTGTCACTGAGTTTTGTTACCGACACTAGTTGCTTTACGGAGCTTTGGCTGCAGCTACTGGGTATAGAGATTTCCTAAAATTTACTGTTTCATTGCAAACCCTTTTTGTGTCTGTGATTTTATATCTAACTTACTTACTGAGACAGAAATTTCAGAGACTCCTATTTTCTCCTAACTAATCTCAGTATAAACAACAGTTTTGGTGATAATGATTTGGTACTACGTGACGTTTCCAAAGACTTCTTTTAACATGCAGTAGATGACGACCTGTGCTCCATGGGGTCATGTTTTGTCACCCTAATCCTTCAAGTCTTTAAAAATTTTGCAGTTGAAAGCAGTATTACAAAACTCACTGTTTTAATTTAAAACTGATTCATGGCCAGGGAATTAAATACAGTCTTTAAAAAGCCAAGACATCAGTTTGAACTTCTGGATCTCAGAAGTCAGAGAAAAAAAATGACAATTAGACAAAGAATAGGCAAGACAGAGATGTTAGTAGAGCATTATAATTATTAACATTTTTGAAAGGAAGTCCAAACATGAAAGAAATCAGAGAAGAAATGTGCAACACAGCTAGCTTTTATCTTTTATTTGCTATGAGAAACAGCCCCCAGGAAGAACTTGGAAAGATTCAGGCACAATAATAGTATGCTATTAATAAAAAATACAACAGCAAGATGAAGGAAAAATCAAGAGACAAAGAAAGGTACATGAAAAAAGAAGAAACAAAGGAGACAGAGAGTGATGCAAAGAAAAATAATTCATTGTGAAATTTCATTCCTATCCTTTTATTTTCCCCATCCATCTTCCTTTGTTCTTTTTTTGTGATATTTTGAGATATGAAGATTGAGTTCCTCCTTCTGAACATTGACTAGTGTGCTGTGATTGACATGTCATCTGACAAATGTTTTGCAAAAATTGAGCTATATATCATGTATAAATTGTTCTGCAGTTGGCTTCATAAAATTGCTATGTTGCAGTTAAAAATCTTCTAGAAGCTACTCGCAGTGGTAACATCAGTCCACAGATAAGAACTGAAATGTTTTTATTTCAGACTGGCTGATTCATCTTCCATAATTCTATGAACAAATCATTTGAAGTTGGGTTGTAATAGACTCTCATGTCATTTTTATTTTCCTTAATACCTTTCTTAGTCCCAGGGAAACATATTAGATAACATCAATTCCAAACAGAACCAGTTTTACCTCCAGTATTAACTGCACTAAGTTCACCAGTAGTGTTCCATTGTTGAAAAAATAACCAACCGATAACAAAAAAAAGCGACAAGGCAAAGCTCACACTTAATAGCACTGAAGTTAAGAGTTTAGCCTTTAAAAACACAAATCAGATTCATCATCCTTAAGAAACCAACCTTCTTATTCTGTTTTAAGTAAGTCATGGAATCATAGAATCATAGAATTGTTTCGGTTGAAAAAGACCCCTAAGATCATTGAGTCCACCCATTAACCCAGCACTGCCGAGTCCACCACTAAACCATGTCCCCATGTGCCACATCTAGACATGTTTTAAGTACCTCCAGGGATGGGGATTCAACCATTGCCCTGAGCAGCTTGTTCCAATGCTTGATGACACTTGCAGTGCTTTTATAATATCCAACCTAAATCTCCCATTGCAGCGTGAGGCCGTTTGCTTTCATCACTACTTACCTGGCAAAAGAGACAAGAAAAGTCAATTTTGCATTGTTTTGACCAGCTCAAGATCACAAAGGCAGAAATTCACACTTTCTTTTACCACACTCCCAATTGCACTGTACAAGTTTAGAACCACATATATTCATTGACCACTTTCAAATAGATAAAGAAAGGAAATATGAAGGTGGAACTACAATTTGTCCAGAATTTCTCCCTCAATAAAAAGATACTGAAAATCTATAGGAGCTTTCAATTTAATGGATGTATGTATTGTAAAAGGATGCTGTAAAGCTGCTCAAAGACCCTGTGGTCTCTGAAATGTTTGGGAAAAAATAACTTTAGCTCAAAATAGAAAAGATCAGTGACACTGGCACAATGAGTTTGAAGTCATATGAAGCTGTAGCCTAAAATCTAACCCTTCCTGAATTAGACTATCAAAACAGGATTTTTTTTTTAAATTTTATTTTCTGAAGTATCTTAACATTTTTTGCCTATTGAAATCATGCCTTTTGGAAATCAACTGTGATAATGCAGAGGAAGTCTCTTACTTATATTGGTATATGAAACTTGAGCTTAAAAAGGCAAAAATGAAAACTGGAAAATAGAGGAAATCTTAGCTTACATAATTGACTTCATACTCAAAATAAGCAAGGGTCACACAATGCTTATTTTGCTTTTTTCTCTAGGTAAAAATACTATATATTCATTTCCAACAATGAAAATGTAAACATATAAGAAATTATATTCTTTAAAAAAGTAGGCTTTTTCTAATCTTTTTCCCCTTCTTTGTTTTTAAGTACAGAATTCCCTATCTGAAAGCGCCCAACAGGGAATGAAGATAGAACGCATAAAAGTATGACTGCCTGAATTCCATCAGGATAAACAGAAGCAAAAGAGGTCATTATTTCCTAATTATAGTTGTATGTACACAGGCATCAGATCTCTTACATCTTACCCTACATTATATGGAATTTTGTGGGACATGAAAATTTTTAGCTTTAAACATGTCTTTGAACTGCAGTAATATGGTTGCAAATATTATGTGAATATAGACAGACACTAGCAATAATTTTAAAGTATTCTAATTGTTTCCCATTATACTTGAGATTTTCTTTAAAAACTTTTCAACAGGTATTCAATTTATGTTAGCTGTGGGTTGGGGAGTTTTGACTGATTTTTTATGTATTCTTTAAATGTGTTTCTCTTTATGTTAGTGTCCATACAACAGTTCATAATTCTTGTAATATTATTAGCCTGATACCAAGATTAAACTTTGGAAGAATCTAAATGTCCCTAAAAAATGCCATCTAAAGTCATAAAATCATAGAATATGCTGAATTGGAAGGGACCCATCAGGATCATCAAGTCCAACTTCTGGCCCTGCTCAGGACACCCCAAGAATCACAATGTGTACCTGAGAGTGTTGTCCCAACACTTCTTGAACTCAGCCAGGCTTAGTGCTCTGAAGTCAGATGTGAACTTTGCAACCAATTGCATTTTCCGTAAGTTTGAGCCTTGACTTTACAGATGAACCCTACCATACTTCGGGTTATTCAAAATATGCATTCAGATTTGCTAGTCCCATCGTTTCTTCTCTGTTGTACTCTTGGAAAAGAACAGGTGATCGTATTAAAGTGCTGCAATCTAACTCTTGCAGTCTGAGTGCCCCATTGTGGGTAACAATAACAGTTCAAAAGGGGGTTCTTTTTGCTCTTCAGAATCCTTTTGATTAGGCTGAAATTGCTAGTGCATAATTTAGTTCTGGCGAATGGTGAAGAGAGAATCTTTGAAAATGAAAGAGAAAAAGGAAAACACTGATTTTCACAGAAGTGCATTAAGGATATAAGCATATATACCCAGAGTCTGATTCTGAAGTACACTGATTGTTTTCTTCTTTCATTGAGCATACTCAGCTTCTAGTAAAATTCAGCTGAGTCTGCAGATTGTAGAAGATAAAGCTAATTTTTGACAGGTTTTCCTTTAAGATCTGGCAAATATAAATAGTATAAGGTCATAAACAAAGTAATAATTCTTTTGATTCCACAGCTCCCTAAAATGAATAATGCTGAAAAATATTTACAGATTACCAAGATTAAATAACCATGTGATATATTATGAGCTTACCAATAAGAATGCTTTATTTTTTTCTCAAAAGAAAAAAAGAGTTCAAATGAAGCAGAGGGCCTACAAGTTTTAATTATTTAATTTTATGCAAAGAGTTAAGTTCCTGTAAAAACTTGTGCTCTATTTTAGAGAGCCTTTCTGGGACAGAGACAGCATAAGAAACCATTGCAAAACTCTGCTCTCCATATTTCTAGATATTTTCTGAAAATATGTCAGTTGAGTACTTTACACAGGAAAGAAACAGTGAAAAGGGATGCTATTTCCTTCTATAGATATCTGAGATATGTCTCTGAAATTGTGGTTCAGCACAAACACAGAAAGAGGACATAAAGACCTGTACCTTAGAATTTTAATAAATGTGTGATTCATTTGATTACTGGTAATGGATTGACCTTGATTTCCTGTTCTAATTTGTATGACACCACTTCAGAGTTATAAAGGGGAACAGCCTTTTGTTCCAGGGATCAAAATTCACTGACTCTGCTGCTGCTTTTAAAGAGCAGTTGAAGCTGTCAGCTGCAATTGGCAAAGGAGAAAACAAATAATGAGTCCTTGAATTGGGTATGATTCACTGCTGTGGGAGACTTGAAATGCTACAGAGTTACATTCCGGTAGTAAAGCCTTAAACAGGGCTTCACAATGTTGTCTGTATTCCTAAATGTCAGTTTTTACAGTACGGTTTTGAAGTGTTAAAATGCAAAAGCAATAATCTTTACAGAGAGTGGTTTTCATGAACATCTCTGTTGCACCTGCATTAATCAGGTATGAGACAACAGTCATAGAAAGGCTTGGTTTGGAAGGAATCTTAAAGACCATCTAGATCCAGCCCCTCTGCCTTGGGCAGGAACACCTTTCACCAGACCCCATTGCTCAGTGAATTACATCACGGTGATGTGATGTGATGTGTGATCAGAGGGCAAATGCCATGATGTAGTTACAATTCTCACATCAGGTGATGCTGGACCTTGGGGAACACATCTGCATTCCCACAAAGTCTAAACCCCAGGGACTGAGATTCATATTATGGTACGTGCTCCTATGTACAATGTTGGCTCATGATGCCCTAGACTGCTGTATTCAACACTTCAGTTTACATGGGTGTTCAGAAATATGGGAAATAAGTACAACAATTGCATTTTTATATAAACATGAAGGGCACCTAAAAAAAGTTTTAATTTAAGAAGAACAGTAAGAGAACCTTTGGAAGAACTAGTCTTATTTAAAAGCTTTTATGTGAAGGTGACAGGCATCCTCTCATGTAAAATGTCTTTCTTAAGTATAGTTTTGATTGCTCTGTGGCAAAAAAAAAAATCTGCTGATTAAAAAACTCATGGAAAAAATTGAAATAATGCATTAAAAAGTAGCTTATCTATCATTATTTACGTAGTTATAGCAAGTTGCAATCTTTGTGATTTGCAGCACAAAAAATTTTCTGACAATTGTCCTATTTGCCTTTTTGAAAAGAGCAAAACTATTAGACTAGAAGATTTAGAGCAGAGGTGTTAAAAATGCACCTAGAAGCTTATGTAGCAGAAAAGTTAAGAACATCTTTTAAAGTTATTAAAAACTTCATTTCAATAGCTAGGAGCTTCTTTCCAAGCTTGGTAAAAGACATTCAGAATTTGTGCCTTTGTTCCCACCAAGCCTTGAAGGCTTAGAATTTAATTTAAAATACTAAAGTTTTATTTTCTCAAGCTCAGAGGCTCCTTAAAGCCTAAGTAATTCATAGGACAATCAAATTCCCTTGTATATGACGTGACATAATTACTTTTAAGAAAATTTAAAATGATGCCATGAACTGTGCTAAGTCTTCTGGCCTTCATCAACCCTTGCAGTAATTATCTGTCCCAGAAAAAAGCTTTTGGAGACAGGAATTGGTTATAAATCACTAAAAGCATTCTTGTCGTACTTTTTAATTAGCTGATTTGCAGCACTTACTACAAGATAGATTTTCTTTTTGGCTCCTGTCTGTCTGAAATAAGTTTGATTAGACAAAGACTTCTTGACACCTATGAGTTGTTTTCAATCACTTTTATGTAAAATAATTGCTCTTTGATATCACAATTTAATACATAGCCTCAATTGTGCCAGAAAAAAACCCTGAAAACCAAAACCAAATCCCAAAAGCCCCAAACCCAGAGTACAGGGCTTCACTACAGGTTTTATACACAACCTGTTTTGATTCTGGATTGCATTGTAGGTTCAAGAGGTTGAAACATCCTTTGTTAACATGTCAGTGTATATAAACTTGAGTTTATTAAAAATCTTCCTACTTAATACTGACATTACCAGCGAGCATCGACTTTGCTGTTAAAAAGGTGTTTATGTGAAATCCAGAATAAATGTGACACTAATAAAACCTGCACTGTAATATACTGAATCTTTTAAGTCTGTTGTTTGTAAAGCAAAACTATCATTAGGATACAGCAAGGAAGTGTGCTTCATGCTGAAGATCTTTTATGATGATACATCAAAGAAACTGCCTGATAAATCTGATTCTTAGGTGATGGCTGCGGAAATCTTGCTTAAGTCTTGCATTATTTGGTATACCTTGACTATATAATGATGTGATACGGAATTTAAAACTACTCAATTGGTGACGTAATTGGGTCTTTTTTGTTTACCAAATAAAGAATTAATATCTAGTAGGAAATAGCTAGTTTTCATTATTGTTAATTTAACCAGCTCAGTTTTATATAGGAAGAATATTTTGAGATGCAATATTTTCCTAAATTCTGTTGGTTCAATATTTAAAGTACCCCTTGGACTGGGTTAATAAAGCCTTCTGAATATTTTACTGGAGGCAAGGACATCTGAGATTATGTATACCACAAATAAAGAGGTTTTGTTACAAAGTTTGGAGCCAGTACTATATCATATATTTCATATTAATAGTAAATCCATGCTAATGTAGCAGTCACTAGGGAGAGCTTAAGAAACAATAGCAGTAGGAAATGTAAAGCAAATGTAAAGGTTGATTTTTTGGGAAGTTTTAATACAATTTCTTTGGGACTCCATTTTCCTGATACTTTGTAGGAAGAAAATAGAGGATGCTTAGGAAACTCAGAATGTTTTTTCTTATCTTCCTGTTACTGCATACAATAGCTGTAGCAATGCCTGATACATGGTCAGAAACACAAAGACCAATTATAGACTCAAAACTGATGGTGTGAATTTTGGTGCTCTGTCCAGGAGAAAAACAGTACATTCCTGCTCCTCTTCAAAGGTTAGTGGCTCAGCTGAGATAATGAAGGTTTGTATTATGATATAAGAATCTCTTTCTTAATGACACTGTTCTGCTGTTTCTGCATAAAATTCATTGCCGTAGTAGCTTACATACATCTATCAAACATGGACTTTATGTCACTCGTGCTTGGGTTGTGATGTGAAACAACAGCAAACTCACAAAGGCATTCACCTCATAGTTCTCTCAAATAAATTTATGTGTTGCTACATCCATTTTAGTTCTCTGCATATTGTAGAATAGAGACTGGAATTTGGACTCTTACTGAATGACTGTGTTACTATTTACAAATTCATGTTTCTTTCTCCATATCCTCTTCTTGGCCCAAAATTCTGTGAACACCTGTCCAGCAAGTGGCAAAGTTTCAACAGGAAAAGCAGCAGTGCCATCCTCCTGACCTATTTTGCCAGCCATATATTAATGTAAATAAATAACTTATAATCTCATGTAAAGGAAAAATCAAGCAAGCGTTCTCTGGAGGGTTACAGAGCTGTGGAAAAAGATGTCTCTTAGAAATCCAGAATTAATATTCAAAGCTCTGGAGAAGCTGAGATACCAGGGAAGCTTTTTGCATGTCTACCAGAGGCAATAAATAGCCTTGTCATTGTGTTAAACTACAAGCTGATGCTGGTGTTATGTGATGAGCTTAGGCATCTAGCCTTGGGGTGCAGATTCTGCTCTGAGAAGAAGCTCTTCAGGACCACCGCCTGCATGCCCAGCTTCCATCTGATGATGTGTGTGCTATAGATTCTGTGCATTCTGTCATCTTTCCCTCTTGTTTCCCAGTTACACCAGATAGTCAGTGTAGCCAGAAATGTAGGACTGCTCAAGCATTGCTTTGATTAGGATTGTACAGAGCATTTTTCTCCAGTTTAGATAGGACAGAGTTGGCTGTGAATTTCAGCAAATTTTCTGTGGCCTCAATCACTAAGTTTATTTTATTTTATTATTAGAAATTAGGAAAGAAAGGAAGAAAGAGGGATAATTAGATTTCTCCCTGCTTCAGGCTCCATCAAAGATACATTAAAAATCAAGCTACAAAGAGATATCTAACAGAACTTTTTAAAGATATAAAACTAGTTAAACAAAATGGATAAATACTTCCAACTTTTCCTAACAGATAAAGCCCACACTGAGTACTTTGAATTAATGCAAGAATGTTTTACATAAAAAATGAAACATAATATGAAGATCTAAGAATATGTTACTGTGCTTATCTATGTAAATTGCTTAACATCTTTCCTCTCTTGTACAAGACTTAAAAAAAAAAATCTGATTTCACTGTATCTTCTTTTCTGTCAATTCCATCTTTTCTGTGCCTTTTATTTACACTTTCCTGACCTACAGATGATGGTAAATTCATCCAGCAGTCACAGCCCAGTTGCTCTCCCACTCCATTAAGCTATAGAGAACTTGGCCATGCAGCAGTCACTCATCCAAGTGAATCTTCCTTGTAATTATGTATGTTGCAATTATTATTAGTTGATCACAGCAAAATGCTAATTCAGAAGAACTGTTTTATGGAACTAGTTTTCTTCCAGTCTTGGACTCTTTGAAGCGGAGGCGTCATACAATTTCATGGCATTTATATAATTTCTTTCTAATGTTAGAAAACAACCTCATCAATTTAGATCATGTTTAAATCATAGTCATGAAGACACTCAAGGCCATGTGCTGCACTCCCTGTACCTGAGGGGATACAGCTGAAGGACCTGCTGGAGCACAGAGACTGTCACGTCTCGTCGTTTGGATGTGATTGACTGATGCAGTACCACATAATGCTTTAATGAAAAACTTTCCAAAAACATGCTTTTCCTTAAGCAAATACATTATTTTTTTAATATATTATGTTAAGCTTTCTTTTCCTTTTTATCTTGTTTAGGAAAAGAAAAATTAACAGATAAATAGGCATCCATTCTGCATGAGAATTTTGATGTTAGGAAATAACCAACCATTAAAAATGTCCATCATTTGCAGTAATGATGCTATCTGCTATTCATTTGACAATTTATTCCAAAGAAAGAGAGGTTCTCATTCAGATCCTAGATACATTTTTCACTGTGCTTAACTGTTAGATTTGAACAGGCTGAAAAGCAGTTATGATTAGTATCAGATACAAGTAGTATTGCTAATTTCTGGAATATTTTATTATTCTGTGTTTCACTCTAGTTTTGCTGGGAGACAGTAACTTATACTGTATATGAGCTTTATTCTTAGGCTTTGAGATGAGTCTACTAATTCTACCACATTCTTGTACTTAATATAGTTTGCCTTAGGACAAAAAAAATATATAAATAAGATTTCATTATTTAGGGTGCCCTGGTAATCTGCTTAACAGAAACCAGTCCCTGGGGTGGAGAGAGGGTTAAAAAAATGTATGAACTTGTGGTATAGATTGTCTTACATCTTAGCTTGGATTTTGTCTCCTCTTATCTAACTTCAAGAGAAGATTTCAGTGCATGCTGAGATTGAGGGAAAAACCCTTAAGTTTTCATTGAAGGAAATTCTGAAGGTCCATTTTTTACTTTATAGTCGTTTAAGATATTATTCTATTCTCATTCTGTATCAGCATAGAAAACTCTAGAGTAAATAAGGAACTTATAGTAGTGCATACCTAAAAGTGAAAATTATAATTTTTAATAGTGGTCAAAAATAATTTATTCTTTGAAGACTAACCTAAACTTCAAAATATTCAGTTGCAGTCATTCTGATTGACAGTTCTTCTGTTTTAATAATTATTGTGATGAGATAAGAGCTGGAGGGTGCATCAAAGTGGAAGATTCAACTAAATGCAACATTGTCATTTTGCAACATTTGCACATTTTAAACTAAAATGATTTTTAGTATATATCATAGAACCATAAAATCATAGAATGGCTTGGGTTGAAAAGGGACCTTAAAGATGTAATTTCAACCCCCTTTCAATGGACAAAGTCACTTTTCACTAGACCAGGTTGCTCAGAGCCCCATCCAACCTGGTCTTGAACACTTCCAGGGATGAGGCATCCACAGCTTCTCTGGGCAACCTGTTCCAGTGCCTCACCACCCTCACAGCAAAGAATTTTCCCCTAATATCTAATCTAAATACACTCTCTTTCAGTTTGTTCCATTCCCCTTGTCCTCTCATTACATGCCTTTGCAAATAATCTCTCTCCATAATTCTTGTAGGCTCCTCTCAGGTACTGGAAGGCCAAAGTCTTCTCTTTTTCAGCTGAACAATCCCAATTCTTTCAAAGATAACCTGAAGGAAAAGAAAAAAAATACACTATGGAGTATGGGTATGCAAATTTGATTACAAATTTCCAGTTTCAATTTTTCATTGGGGCTGGCTAAGATTTTTCAGTTTTATAATAGCATAAGTAAAGGGAAGATATGACCCACATTATCATGTTTGTCAGTGACCTCATGGCAAAGACGGTATAAAAATGTTAATAACTCTTTTCCATGCAAAATTTATGTGTTACAAGAAAGATTTCATTTTGTTTTCTCTTGCTATCTCACAGAAACAAAGGTTCATGCACATTTTAAAACCTGTAATGCATTTGCTATTTAAAATGCAGTCATTATGATGACAACATATCACAGATGGCAGATAGTAAAAGGGACAGTTTTGAAAAAGTATATTCCTAAACTACATTTATGCAAACTGACAAATAAATACAGGCACAAGGTCAGTTTGTATATTCCCTGTTCACATTTGTGAACACTCACAGATGTGGGAAGCACCATTACAGTCACTGAGATAATTCTTCTGGATAGCTTTCAGCATCTGCAAAAGGTTAATCACCTGATAGAAATTATTTTATAAATGATTTGACAAAGAGAAAACAAGGATTACAAAGGTACACAATTTAGAGTAAATAATTTCATCAGTCTCACTTTTGAGGAAGTGGTATTTTATTAAAAATGAAACAGGGTTACTGCTGGGATAAATAAATAATAACAAAGGACAAAAGGGCGCATTTGAAGGAGGATATAAATCCACATATCACAGTGAACCAAACGGTCTGTCACCGAATGGTATCCATCAAAGGAAGCTCATTGATACTTGGGAAAACTGCTCTTGTCATAGGCTAATCATATTTTTATCAGAGTGTGCAAGAAACCCTTGAAATGCTCATCTCTTTTCCTGCATCTCTATACTCTCATAGAATCACAGAATGGTTGGGGTTGGAAGGCATCTCTGTAGATCATATAATCCCCCACTCTCCCTCAGGCAGATTCACCTAGAACAGGTTGTCCAGGATCACATCCAGGCAGGTTTTGAACATCTCCAAAGAAGGAGATTCTGAACCTCTCTGGGCAGCCTTTTCCTGTGCTCTGGAACCCTCACATTAAAGAAGTTTTTCCTCATATTCTGATGGAACTTCCTAGGTTTCAGTTTGTGCTCATAGTGCCCCTTGTCCTGTCACTGGGCACCACTGAAAAGAGCCTGACTCCATCTTCTTGACACGTGCCTTTTCCTAAAGGCATATTTGATGCCCTCTCAGTCATCTTTTCCCAAGATAAACATGCTCAACTCTCTCAGCCCACTGTCTTCCCATAACAGTAAGTAAAGTAGAGATTATACATTTGCATTGAAATAACTGTCCGTCAAAGAGCATGAATATATACAGCTTCACTCTGTCAACAAAAACTCTTAAAATTTACAGAAAAAGTCTTCAGAAACTCATGTGAGCAAAAGTAATGTCATATTTTAATATGTTCACATTTCAAGCCAAATTTTCTAGGTTTTTTCCCACACTTCTTCAGTTTCATTTAATTGCAATATATATATATATTATATATAGAAGTTTTATTTTCTGAGAGCAATTGTTTTAAGTCATGATGATTGACCAATATCTGACGTTTATGCTCAGATGGAATTTGATCTTACCTCAGAATCAGAACAGGTTATGCAGGTTTGCTGGATCAGTGGCTCACTGTTGTTTCTTCTTCTATTTTGCTCACAACAACTCTTGCATTATATAAAATTGTATTCCCTTATTTTCCTTGTTGCTGAGAACTTTCAATGATATTGACTCCTACTAAAATTTAGGATTGCTTCTCTCTCTGCAGTAATAGTTTAGTACATTTTTATTTTGCCGAAACTACTGTATTCTTTACTGAAAATGTAGGGAAAACTTACAGGGTGAGAGAACTTTCATAAAGACTGACCTAAAATATCTGACGATAGAACAATGACCACAGGTCTCAGATTTATATTCGGATCTCGTATCTTCAGTTTAGTTTCTCCTACAAAGATAAAAAAAAAAACAAACTTATAATCATGGTTGTTTGTTAGTCTGGACTGCTGAACTCTTCAGAAGCAGAGCTGTTCCCCAGCAGAACAGGAAATGCCCAGGGAATTTGGCCATCTCTACAAGGAACCATGAGAACTGAGGTCTCGGGCCTTTTCATGGAGACCGTAAACATGTTCTTCATTTGGAATTACAATGAAGCCAAGTTTAAAAAAAAGGTATTGAAACTCTTTATGAAATAAAAACTTCCACTTTTTTCCTTTACCTCTCTGTCTCTCATCCATCCCTAAAGAACATACATAATTATTGCTGCAGGGTGAGAAAGCAGAAAGAAAGTGAAAGTTGTTAATGGTTTCTATTTTTACACAGATATAAATGATGTTACCCAGTGGGACCATATAAGAATCTAGGTGAATAGACATCAGCAATCATGTTACACAACTAGAAAGAGAAAGATTATATCCAATGAAAATTATGAGAATATTTTATCTATTAAATAATCTTTTGGAACTGATTATTGCAATAGAGGTGCACAATAATAACAGGGGGAGGGGGGAATAGGGATCAAGTTTTTCCACAACTGACAAGCCAAGTAGGAATAGATAATATTAACTTTCAAGAAACTACCATTCTAATCCTGAAAAGCCATTAAAATATTGACCCAAATGTATTCTAAAATCAGTAGAAATACGCAAGTGTACTGTAAATAAAGCATTTTGAGAGCTGAACTATTTTTGGACGTATAAACATCTTTTGAAATTTGAAAGGATCTTTTGAAGACTCTCCAAGATCTGCTCCTGTTTCTTGCATTGTGTGCAGTCCCTTTTTTGTTGCTTTTGGCACATCTGCACTTTGATCTTAAGGTATTCCGTACTCAACAGAATAATCATCTTACAGGACAAACACCATCCAGGTTTAAGACAGTGAACTCAAATGTCATTGCTGCTATAGCATAAAGGTCAGTCCAGGCACCTGAATTCACCAGCATCCTGGGACAATATTCAGACAGCTAAACTGATCTTAGACCTGTGCAGTCTACTCTCTTTTTCAAAGGTAACCAGCTGAAAGCAAGTTTGGATATAGCCACAAAATCTGCACTCATGACTGCTTTTGAAGGTGTTGCCATATCTTAAACATGGTATAATCTTATACACAATCCCCAGAAGTGTTAACTGTTCTGGGCAAATATCTCACAGGAAGAGCTCATTAGTTTTGACTTAGGAGCCCTGTAAGTAGCTATTGTAGAAAAAGCCACTCAACTGGTCTGACAAACTGGTAATTAATAGGATGCTTTGTAACTTGCATTTATAATCAGAAAGGCAAAATGATTGAGTCTAATCATTAATAGGGAGATCAACTCTCTGGTGTTAGATTTCTCCTGCAGACAACTTAGAAAGGCAATATATATTTAGTAACCTCAAAATAAATCTTGTATTCAGGTTATTAAATTTTCCTAGAATATATTTTCTGTAAAATGGAAATGCTTCCTTAGGGTTTGTCTTTTTCTTTTTCCCTATGAATATTTTGGCATGGCATTGCTGCTTATAGTGTTTACAGAGAGAGCTTACTTCCAGAACGTGAGTTTCTAAATAATAGTTCCAAATGCTGGCACTTGAAACCTGAATCCATACACTTCAGTGTAAAAATAGGCAGTGATACTTGTGTCCAGTAAAAACATTTTGAATTTCAAGCTAGGCACAGCCAATAAATATCCTAAATTACATCCAACAGCATGCTTAGACAAGAAAACCAAGAAATTATATCCCTATAATAATATTGAAAGATGAGAATCAGAATCAGTGGATTTACACTTAAAAAAAATGAAATCAGAATTTAGTTCTTGCACAGAATGAACCCTCAGACACTTCCAATCTTGCTTTTTCTCTATAAAACTCTAAAAATGGAGGACATCTCTTGCTTACATTGACACGTGCTTCAGAAGTCATCCTCCTACGGAGTTACTTCCTCTCTTTGTGTCTAATCCCACAACCCTCATTTTTCGCTTTACCCTGCAACAGAATTCTCCCCCTGCTCAGCTCAGCACATTTCACTGTGTTCACTTCAGGCTGAAGGAGAACACTGGCATCTCAGCACTTTAGGCTTTCAGTGTGCTATTTTACTTTACAGTATTTTACTTTTCTCTATCCCCATACAGTATGTAATTTTCTGTTAGCTATCTGCATGAGTGTGACTATTACTAGTTCTATAAAACATTTGCTCTTTATTCTGCCTCTCTTCCTGTAAAACATTTTAGCACAGTTTCCATAAAGGTCTTTACAAAATGGGGAGAAAGAGAGGCAGTCTCTGCTCTATGCATTCCTTCAAACCGAAAGTCGAGCATATGCTCACACTTGCTTTCTTTGAAAGATGTGACGAGAGATTATAGCTGCCATATGCACAAAGTCCGATAATGTTGCTGGGGAGGAAGGTCATGACCAGCTTTTCATGAGCCCTTCACCCAACAGAGCATCAGGTCCATTCACAGTAGTATTCCCAGCATTAATAGACAGCAGAGATTCAGCTGGCCATGTGATTCCTCTCAAGTGATTTTTATTCAGAGCCATGGCAAGCATTAAGCCTTTCTCATTCACCTTTACTGACAGTGAAAGGTTTGACTGCATCCCGGAGCATAAGTGCGACAGATAATGTAAATGCAACCAGAAACCTCTGAAAAGTTCCTTTCTCTCTTATAACTCATTATCTCTAATATTGTCTCTTTGTATTATTATGTGTCTCCCATCTGGCCACCCCTGCAAGCTGCTTCAACAGAAAAAAGAACCCCTTTTTCAAGACTATTTAATTAAAAAAAAAAAAAACCTTCTATAGGTTTATGGAAGAAAGAGAGAGCTCTGGATCCTCAAATACGGCAGTTAGCACGGGTTGACTTGAACTTTACCCATATGACCTATTGAAACTGATGTATTAAATTAAATCAATAAGCTGGATACTACTTTGCCATCTACTATTACATCCAGGCTAAAATGATCTGATGTGGAGTGAATTCAGGTGGGAGTGAGACAAAATATTCTACACCAGAAGGCAGCAATTCCACTCGTTAATTGATGGGTTGTTAGCATGACTTTAAACAACTTGGCAGCTGGCTGGCAGGCCTTGTTCAGTGGGTGAGCACATATGATGTACTGATATTTAAAAGGATATAACCCACTTACAATCCATATAATCCCATTTCTTTCTCACACTTTTTTTCCACCTAGTCTTGTCACATTCAAGATCAAGGAGTTATGGCAATGGAAGAGATTAAAAACAAAATGCTTTCTGCACTCTTTCTCTTTATTTAGCCTGACAGCATTCTGAAACACAGTGAATTTCACTATTTGCCCTGTAAAGTTCTAGGTGAAAGACTAAGTTTTATTGGCCTAGAAAAGAGACCAAATACCCTTTTTCAGTATCATAAGTTGCTTTTCTAGTTCTTTCACACGGTAATGAGTTAGAAATAAGTAAGTGCCAGTCAAAAACTTATAAATTGTCAGGCATACCAAGATTAAGAATCATGGCAGTGTTTGTTCTGGTTTCCTTTCCATACAGTATTTACTACACATTAAGTTAACTATTGTCTTTTCATTCACTGCTTCATGTCTATATCTGTTGTACAACACCATTGGAGTGGTATAGAAGTACTTCACAGTCTTTATTTACCCTTACAACTACTGTGCACAGAGGGTATTTTACTCATTTTCTAAGTGATGAAATGCAGCACAAAGAAAATAAGTGACTTTCTCATTGTTGAAGAACAGAGAAACTTGAGATGTATACAAACCTGGAGTGTGTGTTTCACTGGCGTTATAAAGGACTATAGAGGTCACAATTTCACCCTTCCCTTGCTTTAGATCACTCATATGGTCCAGAGCACATCTACTCTTTGATGCCCACTGAACCCCTCTCCTCACCAGATGACTATCTTCTTTTACTGTGACAAGTTAACACTGTACATGGAAAATGACTAGATGCCGTCTGAGAGGCTAACCCATGTTCAGTGACAGTCTCAGGAACAGCATCACCCCATTCAGAGGAACCTAGAGTTGCAAAGACTTGCTAATGATGAGGTAAGTGTAATGTCACTTGTGTTTGCTTCTGCTGTGCAGTTCAGTGGATGCACAGAACCACCAGATCTGAGGGTCTCCCTAGCCCCATTTGAGTCCAAATCAGGAACCTGCTTCAGAGGACACTTATCCTGCCCTACCCTATATACTTTAAGTCACATTATGGAAATGTCTGAACTGAACTGTCTGGAAGATATGCTCCAAGAGCTGTCTTCAGCACTCCTCACAGCACCTCACAAGACAGATAGAGCTAGTCCAATGCAGGCCCCTCTGAAATATACCTCAGATGGATACTGGTCATCAGCACCTAATGCTTCTGACTGCAGATTAACCTCTATGACACTGAACCACTTGATTAGGTAGAGCCCTCTGTCAGGCATGAGCTGTTTTTGCAAGATTCACAAATTGAATGAACACTTATTTATAGGTCTAGGCAATGTCACTCTTACGTGGATATTCACTGCATACTCTGAATTAAAATGGATTCCCAATGAGAACTCTTTTAAACAAACTTGATTATAAATGCTTTTGGGATAGAAATGTGAGAATTTTAATGGTTCTTCTAATCTAAACAGTATTGATGGAGAATGACAATGAGTGGTCTCCTCTGCCTTTCCACTGCTGTAGGATAATGAAATACATTATTGTAGCAGGAGGCTCTGCCTAAGTGGGGGTAAAACAGCTCTGACTTGGGCTCACACTGTTTATCGTCTTGAAGAATGCTGAGACCAGCCCGACTCTGCAATCCCAAACTTAAACATTCTAAGGACGTGAAAAATAGTGTTTCCCAACAGAAACTGACGCTGGTGAGGATATGGCGAAGTTCCTGATAAAGGAACCAAGAAGCGATAGCACCGATGTCTTACCTAAAAATGCTGAGCTAAAGGCTGCTGAGCTGGCACAGGTAGCCTAGAAACATTTGATTGACAGTCAATCACTTTATACTATAAAAACTCACTCCCACTGTTTTACAGCACTAACCTAACACATTCCTCCTGGATGTGTGCGTGGCGATTCCTCCCTTGAGTGGGGACACCTCAAAGTTACTCTTCAAGGCTGAGTGAGAGATTTGCCCACAGTCATTGGTATGGGTAGGTAACATAAATCTCTACTTACTAATTATTAAGCTAGATTTGAAACTATTGCTGTAAAATATAGGGAATTATACTATTATTTCTAACTACATAGACTGTGTTAATTCTGATTAATGTCTTTTTAGTCTAATTATTATAATAAATTTAAATAAATTATGTTTATATCAACATATTTATATTTATATGAAATAAACATAAAGTTTATATATATGTGTTAATATTCATAAAAGATAAAGTTACATAAAGGATCAATTATTCCTATATAGTCCTTTAGACATAAATTGTTGATGAAGTTTGGGACTTGGATTGGATCTAACCACAGCTAGATTCCTCTCTGAGAAGGAGTTTAAAAAGAGAGCAAGGAGGTGAACTTCATGACTCAGTAGGACTGCTGCCCTGATAAAATTTGCCTCCAGCTTTCATTCTGTCTGTGGCAGTTAACAAGAGGAAAAGCGTGATCATGTTTCCATTAGAATGGTGGGGGACTTTGGTGCTAGCTACAAGGACTGAATATCTTCCAAAAGTCCTAACATATGGCATGCTCAATGGAAGTTGCATTTTCAGGGCATCTCAAAATTTCTCTTGAGCCATTAAATATGTTAGCAATCTCCCTAGTGAAGAATAACTGGCAGTGAGGAACTTAAAAACTTAGAAATAATATGAGATTATTAATTTTCTTAATTTACAGTTTTATGACACAATTTCTCACCCAAATGGAAGCTCCACTCTTTGAGATGAAATGTTTAAAGATGTCTGCACAACTGCAATAAAAATATTCAAGGTGATGAAAGACCAAGAATATGATGAGGTTATTGTAATTATGGCAGAGCTTGCAGGTACAAACCATCTGGCAGAACTGCTAATTTCATAGCAGCATATTCTCAGTGTGCTAACTTTGTCAGAAGCTTTGAAAGTCAGTATCCGTTTATATTCTGAGCTACTGTTTTCAAAGGTCACTCTCTAAAGTGTTCACACAAAGACAGAGTAGAAAAACCCTGTTGATTCATATTTTACTTGCACATAAAAGGCAGTTCTGAATTTAAGCAGGAGAAGAAATGTGACATCCATGCAACAGTTAAGAAACACTGAGCTGTAGCACTTGAGGATGCCTTTAAACATATTGATGGGACAGTACTATTTTGGAATTATTACAGTACTACTTGGAATTATTAAGACCATCTTTTCCTCAGTATGTATTACCTCTTAGTTTTAAGTGTTTAATTTGACTGACTGATGATATATACCCTGTATATTTGTTTTCTGGCAGTGGACGAAAATTTTTCACAGGATCAATGATTTGTCATAAATTTTTGATTTAAAATACCCTAATAATTCTGAACAAACACTGTAGTTACCATCAATTAATCCCTGACTCCCCAAAGACTGCTGCCTCTACAGACCACATAGCTCCCCAGAGAGAGCCTGAAGAACAGTGTAGTCAGGACCAAATTAGAAACTATTTCTGTTTCCTTAAAACAGGAGTTCTTTAAATTCATCTGCATGTAAACATATTTCATTTTTTACTTCTTATCTGAGGAATATAAATCAGATAAAAGGTACAAATAAATTTTTGTAAGAAAGGAAATTTTCCTTCTGCGGAAATCTCTGCTGATAGCAATAGATTTTTATACTCTATGGCCAAAGTAGAAAAGATGTTTAAATATTTCCTTTTGGGAACTTTATATTTGCCATATAGTTTGCACTGGGCAGGCACACAAATGAATCCCTTGACAGTTTTTTGCAGTGATTTTGGGGGGATTTATACCCAGTTTACCGAAAACAAAGAGGACTGTATATGTAATTAATTTGTTTGTTTGTTTCTTCTTGAGCTTACCTATTTATCCACTTCCAGACACTGATGAAGACAAATTCTTTCATCTTTGACACAATGTGAATATTTCACCCTGAAATGAGTTCAAATATTAAAAAAAAAATTATTTAAAAAAAACTCAGTAAATACAGATATTTTCCATTTGTAAACTGCATGTTTCAAAGATATGTCAGCTGGTACTCTGAATGCTGAGGAGAAGAAAAAAAAATATTCATTTTTCTCTGTGCACAATTAAGCCTTCTATCCAGCCAATATCCATATCTGAAAGGCCCATATGTAGTGAAATATATTATGAAGTATCACACAAAATTAGTAACAGTGGGGGTTTTTTAACACAAATGTCATATTCTTCAGTACACACAATAAATTCCACACTTAAGCAAAAATTTAAGAGTTAATTTCCAGCCAAATATTTCAGTTAACATGAGAATAAGCTTTTGGAAGAAATATATTTAAACATATTTTTCACCTCTGCTATGATGAGTTTGTATTCATTCTTATTGAGGAAATATCTGAGATCAAGCTTGGAAGATTCCTGACTGGGAAAGCTTCTAGGAATGAGAAATACAAACAAATAAGATGTATAATGAGAAAAGGAAAAGTTGGATATATAAAGAATGAATGACAAATATCACTTGGATTAATAGTACATGTTTCCTTGGTGGAGTAAACCATAAACAAAATGGAAAATAAAATGAAGGAAAATAAGAATGGACAGAAAGAGAAGAGAAAGAATGACGTGGAACAAAAATTTGTGGAACAAATTTAAGGAAATAGACTGAAGAATACAAGGTAAAATTATATCAGGACAAACTGCATTTAGAATTCTGATCATTTTTTAACTAGCCAAAAGCCATGTATTTGATGCCGTTGTTTGTATACGTCTGAGCTAGAATATTTTTTGCAGATTTTCTCAGGTCATCCACCCTTTTGTCGGCACATGCAGTCACAGTCCAGGGCTGTTAGGAGTAAAGTCCAACATTAGTTTTCTCTGTAGTTTTTACTTTGTAACATATGGCAATAGGAATTGATTCAAAAATCTCCAACTGGAAAATCTATGGGAGTTACAACAGAAATAATTTAACAGAGTAGAAAAAATTAGAAATTTAAAATGCCTTTACAAGTGTTTTGGCCATATTCATTCATAGCAAAACTCTGATTTTTCAACATATATTCAGTTTAGCAGAGTATAACTTCAGGGAAGGCTTTTTTGTAAGAGGTAGTTTAAACCATTAGTTTTTTGGCGTGATTTATGAGATTCCAGATTCAATTCTACTGGGCCTGCACTGTCCTCAATTGATGCAAAAGATGTTCAGAAATAGTGTAGGAAGTGTGCAAAAGCAGAAAAACTCTGCCCCTGAGCAGAATGATGGTTACCCAAAAAACAAGAACACAAGACTTAAAATAACAGCAATAAATATTTTTTTAGGCTACTGATTTAAAGGCAACTGTAGCCCTGTATGCAAGGAAGGTGATTCTCTTATTCATTCTCCAGAAGTCAAATACAGAACAAAGCCCAAAATAAATTTACCAGCACTGTTGCTGCTCGCTAAAGAGCCATGAGGGTTATATTCATGCCCTCATCCTGCTAACAGGAGGATAATGAGGAGAGATGTGTGAATGTTTATAGGCAGACCTGGGCAACCTAACTAGCCTTGGCTCAGTGTTGGTAAGGCAGGGGGGCTGTCACAAAAATAGGCAGTGTTAATGAGTGAAGTGACCCTGAGTAAAGTGACTCATTCAGTACGAATATAAAGCAAACCAACTCAAGGGAGATTTTCTTTAAAAGAGATTGGAAATCACTACCTGTACAGGCAGCTGCTTTTCCAGGTCAGATGCAATTCAATTATTCTGTCCTTTGGTTATGAGTATTCTTATCATATTGCCTAAACCCATGAAGAATCAGGGTTTAGATTATAAATAGCAGGCTATTATACAAAAGTTACGTCATTCAGAAGTATCTTAAGAATATCTTGTACAACATGACTTGAACAAGTCTGCCTTGTATTGGGAAGCTTAGGTATGGCAAAACAAATGGAAAATTTACAATATTTGATGAAAATGATGAAGTGATGAAACTCCATACTTTTCCAGACATCAAAGTGAAACACTCGGATAGAATAAAAACCTAATCAACTAAACCAGGATTTTGCAGGGGGAAATGAAACAAAACAAAACAAAAAAGCAAACCAAAAAACCACCAAAAAACCTCTCTGTGTGATGAGAAGATGGTTCATGTGACTGTATTAGCATCTTCTGCCAGTAATAACCAAACTAAAGATTAATTTGCAAAGAAAGCAACAAATAGCGTGCATTCAGGAAGAGAACAGGAGAAAGTCTTCATACTTACAGTATAAATTAGACAGAAAATATTTCCCTCTGCTTTACAAAGATGACAGATAATCTTCTGGGCATACATTCCAAGCAAGAAATAGTGGACCACAGAGAAGCTGATTGAATTTTGTGACTGACAGAGAAAAGTAAGAGGCCAAGGGAATATGGAGGAGCATATAAGAAGGAGGTATCTATACACAGTGTGACAAAAGACAGAGCAGTAAATACATTGTAAGCAGGAGAGTATCAATATACAGTTGATTCAGGGGTTTTGGATATTCTTAGAAAGAGTTATCAACTGCTTCTCAGAGATTTTGTCAGAATTTTTGGAAGGTTGTTCTAATAGGAATGTAAAAAAGCCGTCATCAGTGCTTTGCAGAAAGTGCTTCTGGAAGTTATAAAACATCAGATAAATTAATTCTCTGCAGGGAACAAAGGATATCAGAAACTACATGCTGTATATGAGAAGCTACATTTGTTAAAAAGAACTTCCAGTACCTGAAGAAAGACACCATAAGTTAAGCAATGGAGACCAAGTAAGTTCCTGACATGACTAATATGAAGCATAAGCAGAATTAATGAAAAAATGTGACAGCATTGGTTTTCCATGCTGTGCTTATTTTGACAGAGATAAAGTTAATTTTCTCCATAGCAGCTAATAAGGGGCCATGTTTGGGATTTGTACTGGAAACAGTGTTGATAACACAGGGATGTTTTAGTTATTGCTGAGCAGGGCTTGTACAGCGTCAAGGCCTTTTCTGCCTCTCACATCATCCCACCAGTGAGCAGGCTGTGGGTTCACAAGGAGATGGGTGGGGACACAGCTGGGACAGCTGATCCCCAACTGACCAAAGGGATATTCCATACCACATGGCTCAACATAGAAAGATCGAGGGAAGAAGGAGGAAGGGGGGACTTTTGGAGTGATGGCATTTTTCTTCCTCAGTTATTGTTGTGTATGATGCAGCCAGGCTTTCCTGGGCTGAACACCTGCCTGCCAATAAGAAGTGGTGATTGAATTCCTTGTTTTGCTTTTCTTGTATGAGTTACTTTTGCTTTACCTATTAAATCATTTTTTATCTCAATCCATGAGTTATTTTCTTTATTTTTCCCTTCTGATTCTCTTACCCACCACATGGGTGGAGTGAGCAGGCAGCTGTGTGGGGCTTAGTTGATGGTTGAGGTTAAAGGAGAACACATGCACACTTTATACAAGCATTCTAGCTGTGCAGAAGAAGCCTGAACAGCTGAATGTAGTCCCTTTTTTCCTTATTTGTAACAAAGGGACCTTTTTGCTTTTGGAAATTATTGAAGAAATAATCACCTCTGAAAATTGCTGCAGAAATTCAACATAGATAGAAAAGGAATAATATTGTTAGATCTATATCTTTGTATGAAACCACTGAAGTAAAAATGAAGGAACCTTATTTTGTCATGAATTTTACTTACACATTTGATATCATATTGCTTTTTCAGAAAACTGCAGCTGGATGGAGTTGGTGAAAATATTCTAAAAATTATACAAAACCTCTGTGGAAATTCTCATGAAAAAAACATGAGAAAAGTAATTGATTTAACTTGAGGGTAAGTATAAAACAAGGTTGTCAATTCCACTGACCCTCTTTAACTGTTAAAAAGCCCAGAATCTTAAAAAAAAAAAAAAAAGAAAAAGAAAAAAAGAAAGAAAAAAAAAGACTGTTCTCATTATTAACTGGAAAGAGTAGCCATCATTTCTTGATAGGTGATATTTCCCT
Source organism: Ifrita kowaldi (assembly GCA_013398055.1). Classification (NCBI taxonomy): domain Eukaryota; kingdom Metazoa; phylum Chordata; class Aves; order Passeriformes; family Cinclosomatidae; genus Ifrita; species Ifrita kowaldi. Next base: position 254,171 of record VZRS01008556.1, read on the forward strand.
GAGTGGGCATTGCACAAAAATTTCAGCAAAAGAACAGCAAAAATATAATAATTAATTCTAAAGGTACGTGAGAATACAAAGAAAAAGCAAAACCTTCTTAAAATCATTGCAACTCAGTGCAAAGATCTAATGAATTATGCTGAGCTCTTTGAATCCCATGCTGAGTGACAAAATCACCAGAGATGCTAATTATTGTAAGAGATGTAACTCTCAACTGTTGCTCCTGGGAAAATCTGCAACATTTGTGACAAGCATATGCCACCGTAACGTCTTGTGCAGAAGAAAAGAAACCCTTTGTTTCTGGTGTATTGGTACAGGTACAGAGATGAGAATAGTAAGAGACCAAGTGTCAAGCAGTTTCCTGCCCTGGTGTATCATTAATCTCAGACATTATAAAATCTATACCTTACCTTCACTATTCATCACTCTCTCAAAGTTGTTGTGGAATTGAGTGATGCTTTATGTACAGGTACTAAAAAAACCACTGCAGTTAGTCATTTACATCAACTATGTAAATTTTAGTTGAACAATTTAAATTTGAAAAGGAATCGTGACTACAGAGATAATGTATTCAGACTGCTTTTGCCCATGTAGGAATACTACTTAGGCTGTACTGTATTTCCATATACTGTTTGATTTGTAAAGTTAAACATTTATGTCCTTTATTGATATAATTATTCCATGTCTTTGGAGAATTAGTGAGCACTGATCAATAGTTTGGAGGTTAATCAGTACTTTACTTCTTGACTCCAGTTAAATTTAGTTCAATTAAACAGAATTGATGCTAATTACTGTCCTGATTGAGCAGTGGTTATTACCATATTACCATTCACTATCAGAAAGCTAAATCAGTTCCCCAAGAGGCAGCTCAATAGAGCAGTTATAGTGACATAGCATGCCCCAATTAAACAGTCTGTATTGTGATAACATATTTACATAGACATTTTCATGCTGATAAAAATTAGAAACGTATTATTTTCAAGACTAGACAGCATATAGACAAGACATAGATGAGTGCACACCAGTGTAAAGATGGAAAAATATATAAATTGACCCTAAGGCAACGTTCCATTGCACCCGTGAATAAAAGACATAGTTATTTCAAGGTTCAGTTCAGTAATAAACAAAGAAACCTCTGTTCACCTTGCAGTGGAAAAATTGAGAAACTGCCTTTTCTGAAGCCTTTAAAAATATGATTTTTGCTAAGTGTTTCACATACAGACTATGTTCTAGTTCTTTTCCTCACTTTCCCCATATTTCTTCTCACTGTTTAGGGGCTGAAGGGTAGATGTAGGTGCTGGGATCTTCCCTGTGGATAAGAGTCACTTGTGCTACACTTTCAATTAAATGGGATAACAGTTCAATACTCCTTAACACTGTGACCATACTTGTTTTTTAATTTTAAAAAAACCCCATAAAAATGCATACAGAAGTGCCACAAAAAGAAAAATATAATTATGTCACAATAGTATTTGCTGAAATATTTATTTCATTTTGTTGCTTTCCTCCCCACACTTGCCTTTTGTGAAGGAAATCCAAGCATCTGTAATAGCCAACAGTGATAAAGGAGCAACTCTTTATGTTTTCAAGCTGGGTAGAAACATTAAATAATTAATCCTTGTACGACTGTCTCTTCTCTCTTCAGTTAAAAGAGTACAATTGTTCAATGTTTTTGCATTCAATGTGTCAGATCATCTGGTGAATACAGTTCTGCTTATCCAAATGTATATGGATAAAGTGAGATTCATTAATCAGTTCAGCACAAAGCCTATACATAAGAAGATAAAAATATTATTATTCTTCCTATGATAGCTCTCTCAAAAGTTATGCTGTCCTAAGAGACCTTCTTCTTCACTTTCTTTGGATCAAAACTTTTTATCTTTCAATATTTATGAAATATGTGTTATATAAGAGTACTGCACTGATACGTATGTGTGGCATGGGGGTGATGTTTGATTTGGTTGGGGGATTTTTTAACTTAATTTAAATCTTTCACATAAAATAATATCTTTTGCAACAACTATTATTTAAGTTTCAGGTTTGACATAACTTGCCAGGCAATAAGTTACAGCAGAGTTTATCTGAGTTTTCTAGTTATGATTCTTATGGGCAGACAAAGAAAGTAGCTGTGTGCCCTTTGCCAGCCTTCTTCCCCATACCTTTTCTTCAGAGTTAGAGAAATCATGGAAACCAAAGAAATAAGAAATAAACGCAAACCTTAAAAGCACCTTACCCCCATCTCTCCCTCTTCCCAGGCTTTTCTCACAGTTTTCTCTATTTTTTACCCCCTAGAGGTGCACCAGGATGGTGAATGGGAGCTATGGTCAGTTCATCACGTCTGCCATTCCTTCCTCCTCAGGAGAAGGATTCCTCACACTCTTCTCCTGCTCCAGCATGGGATCCCTCCCACAGGAGATGGAAACAAAGATGTTGGTTTTGATTTGCTCAGGTGCTGCAGGTAAACATCTTTCGGGCTTTGCAGTCACAGAAATGAGACACAGAGAAGACCAGGTAATAATTTGTTGCTATTTCACTAAGACTGCAAAGGTAGTTTTTAAATTCTGTAAATATTTAAATCACAACTAAAATTAATTTTGTACAAATACATTGCAGTGGGACAGAGTATGAAATTTAAGACACAATTCTAAGAAAGGCCAGTGGTTGGATATATACAAAAATACTTTCTAATTCTTTCTTCATTTCCATTTTTACCCATCATGTTTCATACATATTTTTGGTGCATTTTCAATGTTCTCAAAGTATTTTGCTTTTGATTATTACTATACTTTGTTTTCAGATTGTGTAGATTACACTGCTGGTTTATCCAGAGTAAAGAGACAAAGGACACATTATAAATCAACCCAAATGCAGACAGAATCCTTGCCAAGAGACACCTCTGCTGATTTTGAAAATAATAATGAAGGTGGCCCAAAAAATGTTGGCCCAAAGCAGATACCAGTTTGGATCCCATTTCTGCAGTCTCTCTGTTTAAAATACATAAGTTTGAAACCCAGATAATGAAACAGAGGTGAGTCTATTGTAGTGCAAATCTCAGCCCTTCCTTCAGAAATAACCTAAGACAACAAAGAAGACAAAATACACCCATGTCTTCCTCTCTTCTTGAGAACTTCTACTGGAAATCAAGTTCACAATGAAAATTTCATTCCTACTGTTTCCTTTTCAAATTACATAAGAGCAACTATATGACAAATATACTCATCAAGCTCCCCACAGATGGGCCTGACATGGGTTTAGTCAAGTAAACCAGACTCTTAACAGAACAAAATCTCTTTCTCAAGTGTGAAGAGGTGATAATTGTTGTTGGGTTGCCAGCCATCACTTTTATTTTGATAGTAATGGCAAAATACAGACTTAGAGCCACTCTATAATACTAGATTTAGATAAACTGACTAGGTTTGACCTTGCCTGTCAGATTTTTTTAGAATTTGCCTTGCATCTGAATAAAAACAGAAGAGCATTAGCTGAGCTTCCCTTTGTAAAAAAAAAAAAAAATTATATATATATATATAGTGTTGCAATTATGAATGCATAAAGAAAGATGCCAAGCACTTAATTTAGGAAATATACTCATGTTGAGAAATGAGCAACACAGGATTGTTCGATTGGCAGAATAAATGCAGGTTCTCTCAAAAGATTTTCATAATTCACGTAATCTTATAATAAGCATTAGTTCCTTCAGATGCTTAATTTTACCACAAGCGACTTCTGAACCTTTGGAGGTGCACAGAGCACAAACTGTAGTCAGGCTTCTTCTCTGATGTTTAAGTAATTTAATTAATTATTATAAACCTGCAGGAGCTTGATGGATTTATAAGAAAAATATGTGCCTTTAATGTAGTACTTACACCCCTGTGGGACTATTCTAGTGAATAAGTCTTTTTATTGGCAAGAATTACTTTCCTGAGAAACTGTAACGATTTGCTGGTTTCTGAAATGATTTTTTTCTCCTACTGCCACCCATTTTGACTATTTAGGAAATACTCATGGCTGATAAAAGCATGTTAAAATAGTACTTCACCTACTTTAAAAGTATACTCAAAAAATATATGTAGATTAGGAGCTGGTTAGCATAGAGCTCTCTAATTAAAAGTTATTTTTAATACTTATGGGTTTGATGCATTATTGTTCTTATATTGGAATCAATATAAATACATTATTATTGTTCATTGTGAGAGCAATTAGGTGAAGGGGAACACATTTTTATATGCATGTGTCTTGAGCACTTGGCAACTTGAGTTACTGCACAACATTTGCTGGTTATGATGGTTCAAATACATAATTCTTTATCTAATCTAATGTTATAAGGTAATAATTCACTTGTTTGCAGAGCAAATGTAACAAATACAGAAAAACTGTCTGATAATGGTGAGCAAGCAGATATGACAGACTTTTTTTGCTCCCCAATGGTGTACTGTCTTCCTTTGTTACCCTGTAAGGGTTTTAAAATTCTTCAAGGGCTCCTCAATAGTATTCGTCTATAGAAGAGAAACCCATATTGGCAGGAGACTGATTAAGGCATTCTGCAGTCTAGCGATTATGAATAGAAAGAACTGCTGAGATAAATTGGAAGAGCTGATGGTGATGTTCTGATTTATGTGGGTACTGCAGTAGACTTCGGAGTCTCTAGTATCAGAGTACAAGAATAAGACAGCTCTGAATCTATTCTTCTGTTTCCATATTAGTCTTTTTTTTTCCTGTTTTTTGGTTATTTGGGTTTTTTTGTTTGTTTTTTTGTGTGGGGGTTTTTTGCTACTGTTTGTTTGTTTCTTTGTTTCCAGGACGTTCTAAATCTGTGGGTATAAATACCAAAATGTCAGTGAAAAAAATTATGGGTCATTTTGTTTTCTAGAATAACATATTTTATCATCATCCTCAAGGCCCTTGTTAGCTCAAGAAATAAGTAATTATGCAGTAGGTGCATCTATATTTTGTACAGCAGAGGGTTTAATTTCTGGATAAAGTGATAATCAACTTTTTTCTCAGCTAGCATATTGATTGTATCATGCCTTTAAATGCCTATTTAATTTCAGGAGCATCCTAAATCTATTAAGCATGTGCTTATCTTTCAATAACTTTAAGCTAAGCTCTTCATGTGGTTATGGTTTATTGCAATATTTATAAGGTTTCAGCAAAATCCCAGTGAAGTAAGTGAGCACCTTGAAGAAATATGCCTACAAATGCAACTTTCAATAAGAAATATAAATTAAAAAAAAAAAAAAGGGCAGGTGATTCAATCTAATTGCTCCATAAATTATGCTGGGCATATAGTCCACTTTTAAACAACAGCACAATGAGGCTTCACACTGGTGAAAAAGCTGTAAGTTTTACCATTTTGAGTTACGTGTATTTTGCCAAGACAGTTTACTTTGCCTGTGGCATTAGCCCTCTTTGGGTAAAAGATGAAAACCATAATTTTTGAAGTTTTTATGATTTCAACTAACATTGGCTAACACAATTTTTTAAACTTGAAGACTGCAAAAAAAGGTACTCAAGTGTTAGATCTTGGGAACAATAGCCCGTCTTTAGTAATTTTGGGCTGTTGTAGTAACACAAGCCTTCAGCTTTCTAGCAGCAGTGGAATGAAGAAGTCTCCTGTTCGCATTTCTCCATTCTTTTGAGAAATCTGGGACAATATTAGAAATCACTGCAGCATGCATTGAGGAATATCTGTCAGCTGAACCATCAGCAGAACCAGTTTAACTATTTACATTGAAATTAAAGGAGCAGCAATATAACATCCCTACTTGAAAGTATTAAATGTATCAGTTAATACATTTCCAGGCTATGGTATTTTGAAGCTATATAGACTACTCCTCTGAAATATTTTGGAAAGGATTCAGAAAAAAGCAATCATATTTAAAGCAAAGTATCTAGAAAACCCACCTTTAAGGTGGGAAAGCTTTTAATTCCTTCTATGTTTTGCATTTATTTTCAATTGCACAAAATAAACAGTAGGACCACACGATAATGGTACACTTTTGCAATTTTTTTTTTTCTAAAGTAATTTCCACTCCAAAAATAGAGTAGTAGAGGCCAGGGGCTTTCTGAGGGCTGGGAACAGTGAGGGAACTCCCTGGGGCTGCAGAGGGGGCCTATCCCTCTGCCTTGCACCAGGGGCAGTCCCAGCCCTGGCCATTGGGCAGCTCCTTGGGGCTGCGGGTAGACCTGTTATAAAAAGGAGCAAGAATGCCATTTTCTGGTTCTAGCACAGTAAATTTTAATCCAATTTAATGTCCCAGACCACACTAGGGGGTGGAATAGATCCTAAAGCTTAATGCAGGTGGCCCAGGGTCCTAAACCTTGATCAGAGCATATCTCTCACAAGACAGTTTCTGACAAGCACGCATGCACAAAATACCATAGATCAGAAACTTCCACAGCAACCATTCTGTGAGGGAAAGCTTGCCATCTGAAAATAGTTTTCATCCACCATAATTTTCAAAAGATAAAGTACATTCAAGTACACACAGATTATTAACCGATGAGAAAAATGTAACTTTGTATAAGTATAAAGCTATTCCAGTGTCTATGCATTGAGACTAAGCTTTGACAGGTCAATGTGAACTGCATTTGTTATAAAAATTATAGTACTTTAAGGTTGTCTAAAAATATACACTAGCTGACAATTTGAGATGGGAATTCATAGGTGTTGCAGCAATCTTGGAGACTGCTGCAATTCTAATAGACTCTTCTTTTACAAGATTTATTTAGACTCAATGTTAAGGAAATGACTAATAGCTTAAGAAATTCTTACAAAAAAGGAGGGTGACAGAGAACCATAAATGTTCATCCAGATTCACTAAAAGATCTTTGAAAACATAAATTTTAAAGGTTTAATTGTAAAAGCTTTAAAGTTTAAAAATCCCCACCCACTAAGGAGAGTGAAAGGAAGTTATGAGTTTGATAATATTTAATATGCTCAGGGTACCCCAAAAGCATGAGCACCATATGTGCTGCAACCTACAGTTTCACTGAAATTGTTTTATTAGAAAAATATCTCCATTGATTCAACGGCTCATTAATCATTTTGACAATCAGTGGAAGCTAAACTGGTGCAATTGCAACTGAATATACATGGATATTGGAAATCACTGCTGAAATGCTACTCCATCAAATGCCAAAACATACAAGTACCACATTATAGTGCTGTAAAAGCTGCAGTGATTCTGGATACACTTTAACGGGTCCTTACTTGTTCTTTTATTACTCTGAAAGCAAAGCAAGCAAACCCAGCATGCAGATTATTTAGCTGAAGTGAGAAGGGTGTATATGCACATAGTCCTAACATTTGATAGGATCAAAATCTGAATGTGGGATACCTCGTGCCTACTAGTGGTTTATGACAAGTTGAAACACAGAGTTCTTCTCGAGCATCTAAACAGAGTTTTTTTCTTTTAAAACATTTAATTGAGCTTTTTCCTTTAAGCATTTAAACATTAGGATTTTAGTTAAGGACTAGTTAGAATAGGTAGGAAGCAGAAGCAGCTGGATTTAATTAAGAAAATTAATGATTAAGCTAGGAAACTTAAGCTGGAATAGACCTTTAAGNCGCTCTTCAGGACAAGAGAGGCGTGGAGCTCCTGGAGTGGAGCCAGTGGAGGGCAACAAAGGTGATTAAGGGGTTGGAGCATCTCTTACGAGGACAGGCTTAGTGAGCTGGGCCTGTTCAACTTTGGGAAGAGATGACTGAAAGGGGATTTCATCCTCGTACATAAGTATCTGTCAAGAGGATGAAGCCAGGCTCTTCT
>VZRS01008556.1:262057-287701 GCA_013398055.1 Ifrita kowaldi
TGATTATCCCATCCGAAACCTATTCAAAAGTAATGAAGAGAGGAGTTGGGAACCCTCCAAGGTCATATGTATTGTCAAAAACCAGAGAGGTAGAAAGGTCAAAATGAGGATGAGGACGTTACTTCATCCAAAGAGGGACCCCTCCCATAATTAGAGGACCACCGACCCATTTCATGGAACAAACCACGCGTGCTTAATGACTTTTTGCTAATTTCCATACGAAGCAGGGAATGGGAGGTGACCATGTCATAATTATGTATTTGTATTTTGAATATTTGGAATCGCTATAAATAAACAGATTTTGTACTGCTTTGTGATTTGGAAGCTGTGCTCTGAGGAATGATCCTCGCGGCTTCCCAGCGCTGAATAAACATACACTTTCTAACCCTAACGAGTTAGAGAGTCTTTGTCCATTCCAGTTGGGTATCGATACTAGATCTATGCCCATATCTTGGAAAATCAAAGTGACTGAGAATTTTGGATGTTTCAGTTATCTTTTTACATTATATATTTTGGGAAAGAGTGACTTTATCCACATTTGTTCCCATGCTCCTCATTCGTCTTTGCTCTTTGTCCCCTTCTACTTGCAAACCTCATGGGTGTGTTTCACGATACAGAAGAATGCGTGTTTCAAATCACAAAACATGTTGATTTGGGATTGGATAGCATTATTGTTGGCAAAGTATGTTGCCCCAGCAGAATGGAACATGTCTAATCACCAAGGGATTGTTAAGTCTCCCTGAAAATAAAACACCTGTATATAGATCACAAAGTGTGGAAAGAGATGATTAAAATCAAAGTGATGGTGGGTATGATACACACACACACACACACATATATATATAAATAATGCTGACCACTGGAGGCTGATTCTGACTGTAGCTACTACTTTTGCATCAATGTGCTCTTTGATGTAGAAAGCAATGTAATTATATNTGCTGTGTCCAGTTCTCCGCTCTTCAGGACAAGAGAGGCGTGGAGCTCCTGGAGTGGAGCCAGTGGAGGGCAACAAAGGTGATTAAGGGGTTGGAGCATCTCTTACGAGGACAGGCTGAGTGAGCTGGGCCTGTTCAACTTTGAGAAGAGATGACTGAAAGGGGATTTCATCCTCGTACATAAGTATCTGTCAAGAGGATGAAGCCAGGCTCTTCTTTGTGGTGCCAAGCAACAGGACAAGAGGCAATGGGCAGAAACTGAGGCACAGGAAGTTTCATCTGAATATGAGGAGGAATTTCTTTACTGTGCAGTGACCATGCACTGGAACAGATTGCCCTGAGAGGTTGTGGAGTCTCCCTCACTGGAGATACCCAAGAAACACCTGGACACAATCCTGTGCAATGTGCTCTGGGATGACACTGCTTGAGCAGGTAGGCTGGATGACAAGGCCCACTTTGGTCCCTTCTAACCCTCCCTATTCTGCAATTCTGTGTCCATACGTAGCAGTACCAGAGCAGACACGGCTCCTCTTTAGGGACCCCAGGTGGTCTGTGGCTGACTGTCTTCTGTGGGATCTGTACAAGCTACAGAATCACTTCAGCCTATTAAAATGTCAATTACGGGTAATTTAATCATAGTCTGGAAGTAGGAAAAACACCAGTAAAACTGTCATCCCAGCCTAGAAGCTGAAAATAAAACAAGACAAAAAAATGAAAGGGGAAGTTGAATAATATATTCAAATATAACGTAGTTTCACACTTTTAAATGAAAGCAATTTGCCAGTAATTATGGTAGTTTTTTATTCCTCTGACAATTTTAAATGGTGATTGAATGCTTTGTTTATGCTGTCTAGTTTAGATATGAGTTACTTTAAGTAATTCCTGTGCCTTTTGTTAGACAGGCAACTAGACAGACCAAGTAGGTCTGTCTCTCCAGCATATCTCTCTTTAGCCTATTTCTCTTCCTGAAAGGAGGACTGTCCTTGAATGGGCAGGAGCTTCTAGTGGAGAAAATGCTATAAAGGGACAAAGACATTTGAGATACCTTACTCTGTCAACACAGACTAATGGAAAGTGTTCCCACCTGTTACTGTAACAAAGATGAACTATGTGCTTGTCTACAGAGGCTGGATACAGATGGACAAGAGCCTGCTCCTGCTGCAGGAAAGTTGATCACCAAAGTGATATTTACTCTGAAAATTGTGCTTTATCCGTAGAGCTGAATTAATAAGCTTCACCTACAGGCAGGACATATGAGTTGTACATCTGGCAGTATTGCATTCCAGGTAAAATCTGGCTCCTAATGTGCGTCCTTAAAGTTACATCATACATCTCTGAAAAGATTTATCTCCCAAATTATGAGAAAGATGAAGAGAAAAAAGAGAGGCTTTTCACTGGATATAGTTCCAGGCTGTCCTCACCCACAAAAAGATTCACAAGATCAAATTATCTCTATGAACTAGCTAGCATTTCAGAAATTTGGGCCCTTAAAAAAAGAAACCATCGTTTTATATATTACATAAAAACCTCAATTCAGCTCCATAGAGAAGGAAAATTCAATTCCTGAGAGGATTTTCCATCCCTCTCCCCACCCCATCTTGGAATAAACCACAAATATTTCAGAGGTCTGTAGGAAAAGACTTGTACCTCCAGCACCCAAAACCCCAGCAGATCTCATCAAGAAAGTCACATTTTTGAAGCCCACGTTCTGGAGTAGAGCCTTGGACAGTAAAACATTAATTCACGAGAGACTTTGAAACCATGTAGGATTTGCTTTAAAGTTCTGTGAAACTGAACACATCTGATTTGCTGAATTGATAAATGGCAAAAATAAAAATGGTGCTTGCTCCTTTAAATGACAAAGGACAAGTACAAAGTTTATTGAAGTCAATGGGAAGACTTGAAAATATTGTCTATAAATGTTTGTAACATGTGGCTTTGGTATTTGTAAATTCCTGCTGCGGGTTTTTGTCTTTAACCGTATCCAGGAGGCAAAATATTAACATAGAAATAAATTATATAAAGATGTTCTTGTGTAATTTCCATTCAAATTACATGGAACTCTGATTGCCCCTGGAAAATGCATCTATTGAGAAAAAAATACCCTCATATTTATGGTTTTAGGACTGCAAGTCCAACAAATCTCAGAGTGATTCATTACAAAGCTAGATATGGTCTTTAACTGAAAAGCTTCTATAATTTATTAAGGGAATCATTTACTTGATTTTTTTCCACACATGTCAAGAGAATAAAATAAAGTTTTTACTCTTTACTGATGTTTTAGGTACAACAACTACAGCATGTGGACTCAGTGGCTTTGTTCACCCTGGAATTCTTGTAGAACAGTCCTTTTGCTGAGAAAATTTAACGCCTATTTCTCCTCTGCTGTTTTTCTTTTTTTGAATATGACAGGATGGGGCTTGGATTTGGTGGGGGTGAAGAGGCTGGTTGTTAAGTGTTTATTATTTTCTCTCTTTCCCCCTGCTCCCATGGAGATTAGTAATTCTATCCAGCACTAAATCAGTGAAGAGGAGTTGCACTTTACAGTAGTATAAAAATAATAAAAAATTGCACACGGAGGTAGCAAAAACTAGTTTCACTATTTTGTGAAGCTTCCTGCTACACCAGGAGCATAAGTAAATATAATTTTGGTGTCCTTATCTCCATATTACACACAAGTTGAGGGTTTGTCAATATTCTTCTAGGCTCTTTTGAACATTTATCAGTCAGCATTGGCAGCTGTGACAGGATGACTGCTCACTGAATACCAAATGCATCAATACAAAGCTCTCATTCTTCAACAAGTTATTACTTTGAAATGATTGTTTTTTAAGATAAGTTTTCTACAAGTACGTAAGTCAGACTTTTCACCATCTCTGAGTTCTAGGAGGATGTAAAACACTTTGATGCAAATTGTATCTGTAAGCAGTACATGTAATATGAATCTTTCAAAGTGGATCTTTGTATTGAAAAGGAATTTGATTCTTCCCTAATATATCAAGGTCTTATATATACTAATGTATATCCTAATGCTTACAATTAATAAACTTTAAATATTGTGGATGGAAACTCATGCAGAATGTAATGGCATTCTTGGATTAACACATGGTTTTTTACATATTTTTAAAAAATCCAATTTTGCTTCTATTAAACAGAAAACCTGCACCACATTGAATGCATAGAATGTCAAGGTTAGAGGTGAATAATTTTTCCAGGACATGGAAGTGCTTACTTCCAATAACTTCAGAGCTGAATGAGGGTGCAGTGGGAAGAAAAACGCTTACCCTACAGAATTACAGATGTGCATTTGGAATAGAACAGTTTCCATACCATTACACATTTTTGCATCTGAAGTGGCCTTTGTTTCTGTGAATTCTCCACTGCTGAGGGGGTGAATGAAAATAACTCAAGAGCTAGAGATAAACTATGTTCCCATTAAAGAAAACCGTGATCACATTAAAAGGTTTTCTACTCATTCCACAGCAAAAAAAATGTAATGATGGTATGTATGCCATGCAGAAATTATCTGGCTGTTAAAAAAAATTGACTGTTTTTGTTGATTACAAGATACACTTTTATAACAGATCTTGAAGATGCAATTCCATCAACCACATGAAAAAAGATTAATTAATTGATTACATTAATTTGGGAAGATGCCAGAAATGTTTTTTATATAACTTAATTTCCATTTATTCTTGAAATAATGTACTCTAATGGTAATAACTAAGATAATCCAGTTCCTTTTCTCTTACAAAAAGAATCTGTTTATATAATAAAGAAAATGGGGTTTCAGTGTCTGAGAAAAGAAATTGCTAAAGGTTTCTAGGGAGTGGGAAAAACTCACCTTTTAAGAGCTATAGAAGCAGTATATGGTATAAAATGTTCCATATAGCTAATGGCATTCTTCTAGGTGTACCTTGTACAATATTTATCTAATTTAGCAAATGACAATGATAATATTTTTTTCCCAGTTAATATTTCAAAAATTTTCCATTGTCTTATCCATCAGCATTGTTTTTTTCTGCATTCTTTAGTCTCTCAGTATTTTCTTTGGTTCCAGTTGGCATTGTTGCTGCTTTTTAGTTGCGTAAAGGTTACCCTTAAATTAATTTTTCATGACTCTTCATGAGTTTGGAACTCAAATGAATACAGGAAGAAAGAAAACACAAAGGTATGCATATATCTTTAAAGAAAATTCACTAATAATGTGAATTAATACCCCTGCAAGTAACATTTACTCAACTGTAGTCTTAATTACACCTTGAAATCTGTAAGCTTAAGTTTGTTTCTTAACTTAATTAGGATTTTTCCTTTTAATTCAGCTTGTATTCTACTGGTTGTTTCCAGACCTCTATTGTTTAAACGGCAGAAGTTTAATTATTTCTTGCTTTGCGTGTGAAAACAGCATCATTAATGACATTAGAAAAAGGAAAACATTCTCTCTTTAAAGTAACAAGGGTTTTGTAGCCCAATCTCTAAAAAGTAATCCTGCATCTGCTTTGTTTTATCCTGTTTAGAATCTTCATGCTTCCTAACTGATGTGCCACAGCACACACTAGTAATTAAGAGGAAAACTGGGGCTGATGGAAACCATTGATTTTGGATTAAGAACAATTAATTCCTCCAACTGTGAGCTGAGTGTTCATATTGTTTGTTGTTGTAGCTATTCAGGGATCAGTTGAGTCATTTATGCAAATATCTGTGTATCTCCAAGAGTTCAGAGGATCTTTGAATGGGTAATTAACTGTGGTAAACTTCTCATTTAAAATGGATCATGCATTTTCCCACCTGCTCTTTTTATCATCATAGGGCACAGGAGCCATAGTCATGGACTAACGCTTCTGTTAGATAAGCAGGCTGTTAGAACTGCACACAGACCTAACCTGAAGCCGGCACGGTCCAAATGTAAGATGAAAGGGCACATGCAAACCTGGGGGAACAAAGAGAACATAAATCTTACCAGGCAATTTCATTGACATGTCATCAGGAGTGTTATTTTGAAGCTTTTTATTAGACTTTGCATTGAGGGAAAGAATTTTCAAAGATATAAAGGGGTTAGTCCTTCTACTTTTCAAGACACGGTCTCCCAAGTGTGAAAAATAGTGTCTGTAAGTACTTGAAATAGATGCAGGCATAAGCAGAAGTGGGAGCCAGTAATGAGTGTAAAGTGACAATAAGTAGGGAGGGACATAGCTGTGAAAGGCTTTGAAAGTGAGGAAAGGATCTTGTGCTTGATTTGTTGGAAAGGGACAAGCAACAAAAAGAGTGGGTAGTATCAAAGCTTAGAAAATGTTCTTCAGAGCAGCATTAAGACCATGGTGGAGCTGTACTTATCATCAGACAACTGGGGTGACAAAAGGCTGAATATTAGCTGCATCTGAGTTTCCAAGTCCTTAAGGACACCTGACTTTTAAGGAGACAAGGGATATCTAAATTATATCTTCTTCAGGGCAGTGAAGGGAGGGATTATAAAGGCTTGGGGGAAAGATCTCTTGGAGGCAGGAGTGAGGTTTTTTCTTTTTTAGTTTAGTTCAACTGATCAGCAACAGAGCAATTTCTTTGGGGTCAATTCTGCAATAAAGATGCTCAAATTGAAGTTTTCTTTACACAAAGTTGTTTTCATGAGCCAAATGACATTTTAATGGACAAGGTCATTAAATTAAATAAATTTTGATTACATTTATTTATATACACTTTATATACATTTATATAAATTTTCACCAGGAAATAATTCCAATGTAAAATCTTTAACTATCTCACAGTGAATATTTTCTAAGCAATCAGATATCTGGCATGGATTATCCAAAAACTGTTTTTGAATGATGAGACATTTTGCATGCAAACAAGGCTGGGTCATGAATAAATTGATTACCAAAAGATGCTGTATTTGCATATTGTTAGTAATGACTAAGCCATCAACATTTAAGAAAATATTCCTGAATCTATTTTTTTCTTTTTGTTTATGAGTACTGCACAAACTGTCAAAAAATTATACTTTATAAAATTGTAAACTTTTATCTGTGATGTCCTTACCAGTTTTTTTCTTCATCACAACTACTTTTCTTTTTCCTTCCCAATTTATTATAAGAAAGGCAGTATAGCAAGCTCATAATATTAACTGTAATCTAGTTTACAGAGAATAAATGTACAAAAGGAATACTGTAAGTAAAATATCTTTGTATTATTTCTGCCTTTGTGCACCATCAAGGACCACAGTTGGAGACAGGATTTATATATATTCTTTTAAGTGACCTCAGGTTATTTTAGGAAATTTAGCCAAGATTATGCAAGAGTAATAAATATGGCCTCATAAATTCTGTAGATAACATTGAGAGGGCAAGAAAGACCCTGAAGAAACTGGTAATCCTCTTCCTCATCACTGAAGCTTTGAATCACAAAGTTTTGTTAATCACTAGAGCTTGCTACTGAAGCATTGGTAACTACCACCTTTACAGTCCTAATCTGTGATTAAACTGAACACAGGATTCAAGGTGCAGCATCATCTGTGCTGAGTACAGAGGGATAATCATTTCCCTGGTTCTGCTGACAGTACTAATGATACAGGCCAGGATGCCATTGGCCCTCTTGGCCACCTGGGCATGCTGTTCATGTTCAGCCAGATGTTGACCAGCCTCCCCAGATCCTTTTCCACCAGGCATCTTTCCAGACACTCTTCCCCAAATCTATAACACTGCATGGGTTTGTTGTGACCTGAGTGCAGGACCCAGAACTTCACCTGGTTGAACCTCATAAATTGGCTTTGGCCCATCCATTCAGCCTCTCCAGATCTCTCTACAGAGCCTTCCGGCCCTGCAGCAGATCAACACTCCCACCCAGCATGGTGTTGTCTGTGAACTGAGGGTGGACTCGATCCCATTGTCCATATTATTGATAAAGTTACTAAACAGAAGTAGCACCATACTGAGCCCCAGGGCACACCACTTGTGAACGGACTGAATTCCATTTACCACAACTTTTTTGGACATGGACATTCAGAGTTTGTTATCCAGAAAAGAACACACCCATCCAAGCTATGAGCAGCCACTTTCTCCACAAGAATGCTGTGGGAACCAGTGTCAAAGACTTTACTAAAGTCTGGGTGACACCCATAGCCTTTTCCACTTACATCAAATAACCTTCGTGATGCACCATTACAACTTCTCTATGGTTTAATTGACTGCCATATTCACTAGAAATTAAAAAAAAAAATTTGGAGTATTTACACTATTTTCAGAGTATTTACACTATTACTTACTTTCATCTTACTTCGTATCCACTGTTCCGACAGCCTACTTTTCGCTTTATTGAGAAGCACTTTTCAAGTATGGTTGTTGTCATATTCTCTATCTTTTGATGTCTCTGGATATGGTGGAACAGTTCTGCTACAACAAGTGATAGACTTCACAAAACAATTTTCTCTGGTACTATTTTTTCATGGGGGTGATTTGAAATATAAGTGACATTTTAATTGTCAGATTTTTTTTTTAGATTTTTAGAGTCAGAACTTGCATGTACCAAAGAGAAAAATATATCATGTCAGCACAGTACCACTGATCAATTAATGTAAAAGATCCTGCTCTGCCCCTTCCATACCCATGTTTTTATCTTTTAAAACATGCTCTAAGAGACTCAGATCTGAAGCAGGTGGTACAAGTGTAGGTTAGTGGGTTACAGCCTTTAATTACCTGTGATATCCTGGAGGACTAATGACAATCTACCACACAGATGCCTGCAGAGATCATTACTTCCCCTTTTCAAAGACTAATTATCTGTAGCATGATGAACTATGTCATCTAGCATATAGAAATTATTACTTCATTTAAAAATCAAAAATCAGGAAATGAAGATGTTCTGCTTTCTTTTCTCAGTCGTTGTTTTATTATGTTTCTCTGTGATTGATGGTTTTGCATAAAGATTGAATTAACATATGTGAAAATGCTAACTGGAATATGTTCATGAAGTACATTCACTGGGGCCTCTTCATCTCAATTACATGAGACACTGGTGCATGGGATCTTTCATATTACTGGGTGCTAAATGAAGTAGGTGAAGCCTTAGGCAACACAGTACCACAGAATTACCTAATGTGACTATATCCTAAAGCAATGCATGCCCTGCCATGTCTTATGACTAAATTGTCTCATGAATATGCAAAATGTGGTTAAATTGTGGAGAATGCAAAATTATTTACAATTCAAATACCATCACCCAAATGCATATTAAAATTAATGACTTTTGGATAAATGCTAACGAATAGGAAATAATTCTGCTTAAAAAAATAATATTCATACATCAATAATTGATGTATTTTTCTTTTGAAACTAAGTAGCTTCATTTCCAGTTAGAATAGAAACCATAATACACTAGTTATTTGTACTAAATGGTCTTTTATCAGAACTTTTATTTATGCCTACATACTGCTTTTCTGTTTCCCAGCATGACCTCAGTCAGAATTATTTTATGCATAATTAGGTTTTGCACATACAGATCAATACCTTGGCACAAACACTATACACGACTAGACCGGGCATGCCAACTGCCAAGAATTCGTAATACAGGTATCGACCAAAAAGAGAAAAGTAGACGTGTTCCAGCATGTTTGTGTCTATGTGTACTCTTTGGGGGGTTGGATGAACTTCTGAATGATGAAAAAAACCCACATGAAGTCAGGAAATTTCTGAAGTTATCACTTTAAAATGCACACTTACACTCAACACCGGAATAGCATAAGTCAACATCTACCATACATGATTCTGCTTTTCACATGTCAGTTTCTTCTACATGTGGTTTTGTAATGGATAAGAAGCCAAATCACTGGCTGCCAGTGTGCAAAATGGTTAATTGGTTTAGTTCAAGTCAGATAATTTAACATGTAATATGGTTCAGTAGAAAATATCCTAAGTAGGAAAGAGATTACTGAAAAAGTCAATTTAGTCATACAGACATGTTCATAAATAATTAGAATCACTGAGAAGCATGAAGAGAGTTCCTTTTTAGCAAATATACCATGTTCTGCTTTTAAAATTCCCAGTTAAGAATGGATTAAACATATTTCTTGAATCGCTTAGGTGAACAGATGCAAGAACAGGAACTAAATGTAATAAGAGTATCCTCCATTTCACTTTTCATTAAAACTGAACTTTAATTTCAGCTTTAGGAAACACAGGGAAAAAAGGTCAGATTTTTGAAGGTAATGTAATCTGCAAAATCTCATTACTTCATGATGGTTTGGGCAGACTTTTTAGAGAGCCCAGATATAGCAGAGTCATTTCCAATGAAACACTGATGGAAATCCACCTGTGTTCCTGCTCAATTTTGTCTCCCCTGGGACTCCCTGCCATGCTAGGCTCTGGTTCCCAGTAGCACTGGCTGCTAGAGGAAGGCAGCTCACGTGCAACCTTCTTTCTGAAACAATTGCATGGAATGAGGCACCTGGGAACTAACTGCAAATTTCTGTTCCTCCTACACCAAATTGGTCAGAAATCTCCTTTTTTAAAATCCCATGTCTGTGTTGCCTTAGGCTGCACTGCCCATCTGTGGCTATGGATTTTAGCAGACTCTTCCTTACCATGTATATAAATTATTTTCCTGGCTACATACAAAAAAAAAAATCTACTCTTCCATCATCTTAGAGAAAAATAATAAAGTAACACAGTGTAGTGGATTCAACCTGAGTTGATGGACAAACCATCAACCACACTGACTGCATTTCATCAAAAGTGAATTTCCTCAAGGCACCAGGAAGCAAATGACACTTTACAGCAATTTCCAATTATTGTAAATGTCCCACTTCCACTCCCTCATTGATTTTTGATATTCATGCTGTAGCTCTGGTTATAGGAGTTAAATACTGTTGCAGCCTAACGAATCTATCTTGGTGATTTTAGTCTGATTGCTAGTGTTAAAACAAAGACCATTTATCTCACAAGAGTGATTAGAAACCTACTTTCTACCAAGTATGTTTCCTAACATGAAAATATTTCTGATTTAAGTTTTGTTAGTTCAATGAACAAAAACCGAAAAACAGTGAAGAGAAAATGATGGAGAAATAATAGTTTATAAGACCACTGTCCCTCATCTCCAGATTTTTTCTTTTGCTGCATACATCAGAGTGGTCCTGAACTGTAATTACACCCAAGAGTTAGAGTCAACACATTGGCATGAAAATTCCTTGAAATTAACTGTAAAGGATTACTAATTCATATTCTACCATGATATTTTCATAGCCTATTCACATTGTCCGGTGGAAAAGGAATATTGGTGCACTTGTATTGTGATGTTTTCCTTCTACATATGTTAACTAATATCTAAGGCCAACCTGCTGGTGCATGTTCCATAAAGTCAAGATCACTTCAACAGATTTGTGATAATCTGAATGCCAAAGAATCTAAAGAATCTCTTAATCCTATAAATCACTTCCAGCTAACACTACAATGCATAGATGAGGCCCAGTGGTGGATACATTCCACACTTTAACTTCAGAGTGTCAAAGAGAAGCACACCAAAAAATAAAAAATGAAAACAGTTCCCCCAAACAAACCTCCCCTGCTTCCTTCGCAAAAAAAAAAAAAAAAAAACAAACAAAAACCCAAAAAAACAAACCCAAAAAATCCACAATAAAGAAACAAAAATGTTTGAATGTACTGTGGGGGAAAAAAACCCAAACAACCCACACAAGAAAACAAAGACAAAACAAAAATAACTAAGTCACAGTTTCCAAATAAGTACCTTCACTTTTGTTTCTTATTAAAACTTAAGTACTTGAAGCCACTTAAAATGATCAGCACTTTTGCAGATCCCTTGAGACATGAAAATAAAAAATACACTCTCTATACAGAAAATATAGATATTCACAGTATATATAATTCTATACACTAATTTTCAATTCTCTTTTGAATGTGTTTGTGGAGTGCTGCAGAATTTTGATCATGAATGAGGCAGGGCAACAATCAAATCCAAAGAATTCTATCTGTATTAAAATGAAAGTAATAAAAATTATTCTGCTTATGATCTTGGCAAGCCTTTCTTGAACACATTTGGCTTTCCCAAATTTCCTACAAGAAAAGGTATGTACATGATAAAAATATTTTAAAGAAAATAAACTAAGCAAAGCAGTTAAATGATTTCTTTCAAGGCAGAAAGGAACTCTCCCATCTCACTTTTTTACTGAAAGGAAAGGTGTCTGATTAAATTTTGTGTTTCATGCACCAGAAAGGATGCTTTCAGTAATCCAAATCTTTGATCAGCTAGAAGCTGACAGGAGACCATGCAATCCTTGGAGACAAAAATAAATGAAATATCTCCAAACAGCTGAAAACCAACTTACTCACTTAGGGGAGTGATAAACCAGGTTTTGAATTTGATTTCGCTCATGATAAAAGTGCTCTAGTAATCTGTAAAAAAAAATTACAGGACATAGAGAAATCTCATGCACTTGGTAGGTCATATCAAAAAGCAACAGGCATAACAGATTGTGAGGCTGAATGATTATGTTACTCAGAAAATGTGCTGTAGTCAGACTTCTGCGATATAATAAATTGATATGTAAGTGGTTACTTTCCAAAGCTAATTTCTCTGATCTGAAGTCAGTTTTATATACAAAATGTGAACTGTGGGTATTGTGTTCCTGTTGTTTGGTTTCTGCTTGCAGTTCATGTCTGTATTTTGTTATTTTTAGAGTGGAAATATGTTCAATTTAATACTAGATGAATATAAAGTAGTTCCATCAGTGTGTTAGAGTGTGATACAGAACACTACTGAGAATAAATAAAGGAATTAAATAAGCAGGTATTTTGCCTATTTTTTATGGTGTAATGTGAATGCAATGGAATGAAGACTCAGATTCTTTGTAGCATTTGTTTTGTTTGTTTGGTTTTCTTTTTCCTTTTCTTGATAGTTCTAACCTAACAGAATGTGTGTTCCTGCAAAACACTGGAACAAAAGAGAATGTGGAAATTGTATCATTACACCTTTCAACAGCATTTTGTCAAAATTTCGTCTGAGGAAGTAGTGTATGTAGCAATAAAATCTGAAGGCACCAATGGGAATTGCAGAGACAACACTGGTTAAGAGTTAAACCCAGAATTGCTCATTTAGCCATCATTATGCTACTCTGAAACTAGCTGAAATCAGTAAAACTGAAGTCACTATTGAGAGGCTGTTGGCCTTCTGACCTTGTAAATAACATTCAGGGATCTGGATGCAGCAGCAGTTTTGTCTTGGTTAGACTGGAAATCAGGTTTGCTATGTCCTGCTCTCAATTTCAGAAATGTGTCCAGAAAGTTTAGGTTGCTGCACTAAGGCAAATAACTTGATGGAACATTTGAAATACGCAAGGTAGTTGCTTGCTTATCCCATTTAAAATTTTTCTCCTACTGCAGTCCCCTCTTTTCATTCCAGGGTAAACATTAAATACTCTGAATTACTTTTTCTGTGTTTATCATCAAAACTCCAAGGACGAAAGGATGCAGGGGAGTGTGCAGGGATATAAACCAATAGGGATCAGCATGAAGCCATAACTGTGTCTGACCTAACAAACCTCCATGAGAGTCAGTGCTAATTAGCATTACGCCATGCCAAATTAAAAAGACTCTGCAGCTTCAAGTCCCACCTTGTTCCCTGAGCAAGTTTGCTGGGGCAGCAGCAGGTGGCATGGTGCAAATGCCATCCAAAGACTTAGACAGAAGGATGCTTATACTTGCATCCCAGAGTGCTTGTCTTGAGGGAAGTACAGGAGAGAAGTATAATAAAACACGGGCACTGAACAGATTGGAATAAAGCATTTGCATCTATAAGTGTCAAAATGTAATCATATTTATCGTCATGGTAAAAACTCGTTAGCCCTCCTGTTATGACTCTTCTACCATATTCAAAGAAGGTTTCATAGAAACTTGTCATTTAATAATCCCAAAAAGGAAGAACAGCATTATCCTCTTTATGGAGATAGAAGTATCTGAAGCACAAATGAGTAAAATAACCTCTAAAGGTTAGATGACTTCTCAACATCCAGGTTAGATAGCAGAGAATGGACTATAACTCCAGTCTTCTGACTCATAAACCATTACATTCCCGTGTGTTTCTCTGTTCTTGTATTAGTTCTCTGTGATATGCTCTCACTGAATGGAAGCTGTAAAAACTAGCACAAAGCTTTTCATTTATATAACTTTTCCCCAACTATAGACCAAAGGTTTGTCAAGAATCCTAACATGTCTTCCACTGAAACAGTTCATAGCAGCACTTTTACATTTGAAATCTGAAAGTTTAAAAATAATTGTTCATGGTAAGGCAGCAACCAGAGATGATAAATAAAAGAAATTATGAGGTACCTGTTCTGTCAGCAATGAAAATAAGCCAGTGAATGGTGTGACTTGTCACTATATTGTTGGCACTTGGGTAAACAAGCACTGTGGGAACGATCCCCTGGGGATCAATTAAAAAATGTGCCCCAAATTATGAAATGAAGCTCTAATAATGAGCTCAAATTTCTTCAGCCATGGTACGCAGCCTAATGAAGAGAAAAAATGGAAAATGTTGCTGATACAAGAGTTTTTATGCTTAAGTCCTCTACATTCAAGTAAAGAGGCAAAAAGAATATACACTAAGGACTAGATTAATTAGCAGGACTAAATGCCTCTTTATGCAACTGTTTCCAAGAAAGTGTATTTTGCTGCAGATTCCCTGGAAGAGAAGACTTTTATTTTGGCTAGGAGAGCATTCTGAGTAAAGGGAAAAGAAAACTTACATGAGAGTCAGATACTTCCAGTTTCCTTCTGGCTATGGATGTTTCCCAGGTTTCTATCAACTGTGCTGTGAATCCAGTTCTTTAGCAGCAATCCCTTAAAATGGCCTTATCCTGCACCTAGAAATGTGTTCATTTCTAAATAAAATAGGTTGTCCCAGGGGATATGGAAAACATATGTTAAAATGCAAATGAGAAACAAACAAAGAAAGGTCAAGAGTGGAAAGAACTTTGTGTGCTGTTAGCACAGAAGAGAGACCAGGTGCTACCTTAACACCCAGAAAATATAAATTACAAGCAAAGTATGGAGCCCTTCTGTTAGGTAGCTAAAGAAGAAGAAAGGAGGCACTTACATAATGAGAGGAACTATGAAAGATGCAGGAATAGACTCAGAAAGGGATAAAGTACAATCCAGAGAAAGATAAGACTTAAAAAATACATATGGCATGTAGTATGCAAAAAAAATATAGTCATTAGAGTGAGAAAAGATAGGATGAAGACAAGATTCAGAGAATGCCTGAAATCATGCTGGAAAAAGTACAGACTAACAGTGAGAGAAAATCTGAGCTACAGGGAAGACTTTCTATGCTGGAAAGGATGAAGAGATTATGACTTAATGACATTGGGCACTGGAGAAGACTCCCCAGGGAAGTGGTCACAGCACCAGCCTGACAGAGTTCAGAAAGTATTTGGACAATTCTCTTGGTCACATGGTGTGACTCTTGGGGATGGTGTTGTGCAGGGGCAGGAGTTGGACTTGTGGGTCCCTTCCAACTCAGAATATTCTGTGTGCTTGCGTGTAAATCATGCTGTTTCTGAAGGACATAGTAATAAAGAGCAATAGTGAGAAAACGTTATGAGAGAAAGCATGAGATCAAAGGTGGAACTTTTAAGAGGAGAGAGAGAACATTTAGGTGACATGACACTAGGTTATGTGTGATATGTGAAGCTATATCTACAGTCTCCTGACACGTATATAACTATAGCAGACCTACATAAGCAAAACACTAACTGACTTCTGTCAGGGATTTGTACATGATCAGCTTGGCTTTTGTCTGGAGTGACTGTCTTTGAATAGAAAATTACTTTGGTTGTCAATGAATTATTTCTCTCTATTCTGATATCTTTGCTAGTGTTGTTTTGGATTTTAGTTCATCAGGGAGGAGACAAAGAATACAAACAAAAAAAACCTAGGGAAAGTTAAGATCTATGTAACTAACACAGAGCTGTCAAGTAGGTAAATATAAACACACACTCATAACTATGTACAGATTTTCAACTTTATGTAAATACATCTGGATAAGCACACAAGGTCAGGCATGATTTGTTTTTCAAGAGGTTGAGGACCTCTTGAAGGAATATAGTGCAGCTGAAAATTTGTAGGGACCTGTGCAGCTGCTGAAAGCAAGAAAGTAATCAAGACTGTGGGCATATAGCGAACATTTGTCATACTGATGGTACTTGCAACTGGCATAATCTCCACACTCAAGGAACAAATATGGTGTGAGGACCAGCAGTGTAAACTTCCCTATAATTACATCCCTGAGATGTGGGAAATAATGTGGGTGGAAGAAGGGATTCAGACTTTTTTTTTTTTTCTTCTTTTTTTTGTAATCCAAGCAAACACTTACCTAAGTAGTAGATCTTACTATTTAGAAGTGTGCACTCTGGAAAGTAGACTTACAATATTAATTTTATAGGGGATCTAACAACTATAACAATGACTTCAGTGTTTGTTGATTTCAGCCAGATTTGGACTACTGATTCAGACAGGAGAAGATTAATTTACGACCAAACTTTTTCAAGTAGTGTAGAATATGGAGACTTAATTGATCATATTTTTCATAAATAAAACAAGACAACACTGGTGAACATTATCTCAATTAAATTATTTTGTATTTCCTAAACTAACAGTCGTTTTCTGTATGTTTATCCTACCAGCAAAACTGTATTTCAAATTTAGCCAGTAAGGATTTTTTTTGTCCTTAGCTCCCCCTAATACTACAAGGATAAAAATAAACAGCAGTAGTGGAAAGGAAAGAGCATCCCTATGTAATAATTTAATTATTTACTAAAATTATTATTCTATTACCAATTAATTATAAAATAATAAACATAAAACAGACTTCCCAGAGGAGTTTTTCAAAGAGTTACCATTCAAAAATTAAGAAATACAAAAAATATTACACCCACATTACCAATATCATAATCAGCTGAGTATGCTTATTTTTTAACTCTGCTTAAAATCCTGAGTCTCAAGTGATTTATCATTTCAGCTCTGTTTTCCCATATGCTGTGTTTGCATTTTTGGGTACATCACGTATGTACCATACTGTTCTCAGCTGTAAAATAGTAATAACCGTAGTTCTTTACCTCAGCGTCATAGTAATTCTTCATCTTTTAATATTTTATTTAGCATTTCACCTGGAAGACACTCATTGGGGCATTTAACAAAAAATATTTGTGTCACTACCTTTATGGCAAAGGAAAACTGGGACCTTAGATGACAGACCTACATCAATCTTGTTTTTGTCCATTGTTTTAATTAAGTAAATGGGACTTCTGTGTGTATTGGGGACATCAGCTGAGGATTACACAAGCATTTTTCCCATGAAAGTCTCCTCCACAACTTTATGCACACCACAGTACACCAGAGACTCTCTTGCATTGTACCATCATCTTGCTTCAGCAATTGGTGCTTGTTGATAAACTCAGTTCCAACCCCTATTGCCAGTATTGCTGATCAAAATCAGCAAGCTCCCTTTGTTCTGTGGATCAAATTAGACTAGCTCAACCCAGCTGCACTTTCCTTTACAACAGAGTAGATTCTCCACACTTAAATAACACCTTTTACTCTAAGAGAGTCCCCCTAAGGTAAGTCAACTGGCTGGACCACATTCATACAACCCAGAATCAACTGTGAATGTTAGTGGAAGTCATGTAAGCACACATGGCACAGAGATTTTCACTCTGGACAAAAGAATAGTCTGGTTTTTCTCCCTCTTTTTCCTATTAAAAAAAAAAAAAAAAAACACCACCAAGACAAAAAAACAAAACCACCGCCACCAACAACAAAAAACAGCCCCAACACATCAGGGAGAGATGCATGATTTATCTGCCCCCAAAAACGGGAAGCTGTCATGCCAGCTTCGGTTTTTCCAATGGACCTCTTCCCATTTGAGTTCTAGAAAACTAAAAGAAATTTTGCTTCAAAATAGACATTTTAAATATAATTTGTTAAAAAAAATAATCAACCCTCACTAGAAATATAGGCAGAAAAAGCAAAATCTTTTATCTTCTGCACAACCTTCCATTCCTGCTGAGCTCACCAGGTTGTGTTCACCCAGTGAAAGCCAGACTGTTATCCAGATTTATAACTTTTCCCAAAATTTGCAGATATTTCAGACATTTCCCATGTAAAAGATGTTGTTACACAATGTAGAATTTGACTGAGAGTAACTGTTCTGTATGAGAGCAATGCTTCTGAGTATTAATCCAACAGAGGCTTTAGAGAATTCAGGAAATTGTGGTGGATTTAGGTCTGAATAGCTAAAAGAGAAGAGAGGATCACACTCTATGCAACTGCTGCAATAAATGGTGCTCAAGGGAAAAATCCAAACTGCCCACAACTTTACCCTAAACAGGCAACAAATGTGGAGTGGGTGTGAACAATGAGAAGAATGGAGCAGCCTCATATAAACAAAAAAAAAAAAAGTGAAACAAAGGACATTCCTGAAAAACAAGAAGTGTACTAAGTAATCTAGGCTATAACACAGAAAGCAGTTGGGGTGAAAAGATAATCATTGTTTCCAAAAGAACAATCACAAGAGAGCAAAAAACCTTTTTAATACCCCCTTAATTTTCAAAGATCTGTGTTCCCTATGGAAACAGAGATATAAAGCCTACTAACCTTAAGGATATAAAAAACATCAGAAGCAGAAAAGGTCACATAAAGTTTCAGAAGAAGCTTGAAGCTTTACCTTCATGTTAGCAAAAGAAAAAAATCAGCTTAATTCTTTCATGGTAGTGACTTAGAAAGAAGCTTTTTAAACCAGTCCCCAAAATGTAAAAATGATATTCAAAGACAGGATGTCATTTTCAAAATCAGATTGGAACAGGATTACTTAATTAAAAGAGACAAATTAAAAATAGCAA
This sequence comes from Ifrita kowaldi, assembly GCA_013398055.1. Classification (NCBI taxonomy): domain Eukaryota; kingdom Metazoa; phylum Chordata; class Aves; order Passeriformes; family Cinclosomatidae; genus Ifrita; species Ifrita kowaldi. The sequence goes on from VZRS01008556.1 coordinate 280,886, forward strand.
ATAGTACAGCTGGCGCCTAGGAAAAAAAAAAAAGGGTGGGATGTGAAGCACATCAGTAAATGTTAAAAAAAAAAAGAAAGAGACGAAAAAGTTCTCAGTAGATGTGGACATCAAAAAAGAATAAATGGGGGGATTTGGAAAATAATTTCTTAAAGACATGTGGGTTATAATTTTAACAGCAGAAATTGCATTAAGTATAGACAGAAAGAAAAGAGAAAAAGCTCGTTATCAAATATTAGCTTTGAAGTATGGGGCTATGACAAAGGTACTGTACTGGATGAAAGCCAGCCATATTCAAGGCTTAATAATTCAGCATTTCTCTCCAAGGCACTCTCTAAAGCTGTATCAATCAAAACAAAAATGCATTTAAAAATAGGGTACATATGCAGAGCAAAAGACCATGAAAGCAGTCTGAATACAGAAAAGCTGGAAAACCTCCTGTCCAACTCACTTAAACAGAAGCTCTCATTAAATGTTTGCTGAATGTGTGCAACTAAGTATACAGGCAGTATAAGATGACAATACATAGTCTTTGTTATTTTTTATTTTATTTTCCCTGGTGGGCTGGGAGATGGGAAAGAAATAACATCTTAACAGTCAAATAAAGGAACTACGGTGTATAATATTGAAGGTTTCACTGGGTTCAGTATGTTCTGTGGGACTTGACTGCAAGGCAATTAAGGTGTAAAGTGCTCAAAATTCCACTGGGTTTTTTTTTTTCATTTTATTGGGAAAAGGTATTTTTATTTCTCAGCTCAAAGCTGCATAGTGTGGATGATGATGCCCCATCAGACTGTCCTGAGTCACAAGGCACTGGGAATCTTGCAGCTGAACTTCAGCCTGTCTCGCACTAATAATTTTCCTTTTCTAAAACATTTTAAAAACAAGAACAAAGCACTCCTGCTACACTTTCTAGGCAAATTTCTACAAAGCTACTGAATAGGAACAGACAGACAAGAACACTTTTTCCAAACCTCAGTTGATAATTATATTTCTAATGAATGGCTGTTAATGCTGAAAATTTCTGAAAATCAGATTCTTTGTCCTAAATAACAAACTGTTCAACCAGGAATTTTCCATACATGAAGTCCTTTCCTGTCTGTCCTGCAATCAGAAGAACCATAACTTTCTTTCTCTGCCCCTCTGTACTTCGTTTATTCTCTACCTACTTCCTGTTTTGACACCTTTTCTGCTCTATTCCCATTTTTATTTCTCCTTCTTCTAAAGTGCTATTCTTGGCAGAAGTCTATTCCATATACCTGTTCTGTTGAACACAGCCACTAATGGTAGCAATTCCTTTTGTTTTCTATCTTTTCTCCATCAGAGTGAATAAAAAAATATGACAAGAGTCCTAACAAACAGGGGTTTTTTTCTACTCCTCAAAGAACTGTGACACACCAATTTGATTTCAGAAGCACATGAAATGAACACACAAATTTAGGAAAATCTACACTGAACCCCTATTCCAAAAGAAAAGAGTGAAGAGATAAAACTTCTTTCCTTTGACAGCATGTTGACATGGTCCAGATACCTATTTACTAGCAGGATGGAAAATAGAAATATATAGGGAAAGATCTGAACAAAGGAAGCTGAGGTCAAGCCTTGTACTATGTCAAGGACCTCAAATATAAAAAGAGATGTAGCTCCATGCAGCCCAAATAGAAAGAGAATGACGTAAAAAAACCTGTACATGAAAAAAAAAAGCCCAAATCCAGTTCAATAATAGATATTTTCTTCAACTGACTCTCTTCCAGTTCACTTTTATTTTTAGGAAGTTGGTGTCTTACCAGTTGCTGGAGCTGGACTTGCACACAGTAACAGTTAGTTACTACATACAATGGAAGCAATTCTAAGGAGATTTTGGGACATGTTCCAAGTTTGCAGAGATTATTGTTTCATAAATACTTTAAAATTACACAAGAAGTAGCTCATCTGTACAAATTGAAAGTTTCCACCAAACACCTTGTTATTAGTTTCCTTATGTTCATTTCAGCTCTTTAATTAGGCATTTAGCTCCCTTCTCTTTCCTCACTTTCTGTAATTATCTGAACACTTAGGGCAGATTACAAAGATGTCTATACAGACAGCCTACCATGAAGCCCTGTGAGCTGCCTCTTCAAGCCTTGCAGAGATCTCTTACACTCATTTAATTAGAGCTGGAAAGTAGAAGCTAGACCCTATCTGGAAATCTGGACCTGAGCTCTACAGCTAAGCTCTGTAGGTACAAGGCAGAGGTAATTGCAGAGCCACTGATGGTCAGATTGTCTGCATACATTGCAACAGGCTGGTGGAGTTTACTTGCTGCTTACATGAAAGGATGATGCCTGTTCGTGCTGGTCAGTAACAACTTGTCTCTGAGAACGACCAGCACATCTGCCTTACAGCTTCTGCTGAAATGGTAACAGGGCAGTAATACCTCATTCTGGGAAGTTACCCACCTTTCCAGCTCTGAACACTTTGTTCTTTGATTTCTGGTTTATGGTGGACATCTGATTCCCTCAGATGTAAAAAAAAAAGTCCACAGAGTTGATTCAGCAAAGGCCAATACTTCTACAGAATCAAACTGAAGTTATCATAAAGACAGTGCACTCTTTTTGCTTGTAAAGAAAAAAAAGGAGAAAAAATCCGCTGGGTCAGAGAAAAACAACCTAAGGACAACCCACCTAAGGAAGCCCAACCCTGTTCAGCTGGGTTTGCTGAAACAGAGTTTTACAGGTTGGCAGAAGGATGGCTCAGCAGTAATGTGAGAAGGTGCCTTGCCAGGCCATTGCTGTCAGTTATGAGGAATAAACAATACCGCCTCAAGTTCAAAACATGGAGATGTTGAGGAGTGCTCCAGGTAATTAACCTGGAGCAGCTCAGCATGTCATAGTCTTCAACTACTGCAAGTCTTCCCTCTATCTAAGGAAAATGTTTTTTTCTAAAGTACATCTGATCATTACTTTTAAAGTTAATGCAGAGGAAAATGGGGAGGGGGGAAAGAGGATGCATCTAATCGGTAACTTCCATAAATATTGTTCTGCTACCTTTTAATACAGGGGTTTAGAAGGTTTTGTGAATACATAATTTATAGTCAGATGGCCATCATTAAATAGTGCTTTAAATTCTTATTACAAGATATTCTCAAGACAATCAGCTGTCTTATATTTAGAGACATTGTTAACTCTGTTGGAATGTTTGACTACCTAATACATGCAACAGGCAAACTTGCTTTGATAGCTTAGCCTTTTCGGGGAAATATGTAGAGCAATCCCTGTATGCAAATCCACTTGCAGAAGCAGTATTAGCTGTCACACTTCCTGAAGCTGTCATGATGACTGGTGATGGAAAACAATGGGTAAAAGTCAGAGACACTTTTCTCACCCTCATTAAACTTTCTCTTCAGCAGCATGTGGCACTGCAGGTAATGAGTTCCATCTGTGTGTCATCAGCCTCACTTACAGAGAAAAAGCACTCAGATGTTGGAAGTAAAAATTTACTTCAGAGAAGCCAAAGCTTGCAGCTAAAAATAAGCCTTTACATCCAGAGTTCTGCAGAAGTCCCAGGTATTCCAATTACTTTTCCATGTTTGGTACTCAGAAAAAACTTTTAGCAATAATGTTATTAGATTATCTAGTTAACTGGTGAAACTAAATACTGGTAATTAACAATCAGCAATAGTTTTCTTCAGCTGTTGAATTCTTGAATTCATGAGTACAAAAAGTAGAAAATGACCTTAAACTGGTAACAGTTTCCCAAGACAAATATTTAGTAGTAAAATTAAGAAGGAAGGTAAAAGTCAACTTCAGATAATTATGAACTTTAGACACTATTTTGGAGATAAAAGCCTACAGCAACCCAGCCCCTGAAATGGCTAAAACGAACTGGTCAGCAAAATTAATGTACCCAAATATTGGGAACTGCAATTGCTAACTCTGTGCATAAATGAACATCTTCTGAATTATTGCAGTGAACCATCTGAAAATGAAAGGATGATCACCTTTCATATGTCAGCATTTCTGCAATTCCCATTGCATCCTTTCATAAGAGGTGAAGACAATTATAATGCTGGTCAAAGCAAACTTTCCCATCATATGCTGTAAGACACAAATCATCATAACAGAGTAGCTTATCTATGCAAGACCTGTAGCTGTGTCTTTTCACTGTATTTTTTTATCCTTTTTCCTAATTTTTCAAACTAGGAGAGATTTTGATCTCACACTTAGGCTTGCAATGAAATGTGCCAAAATCTAGTAGACTATGAATTGAAACAGGTTTTTTATTTGCACAATTCCATGTTATTGTCTCCTGTAAATAAAAAGTTTATTTAAAGCCACTTTTGTAGACTTTTATTTTTTACCCAGTGTGCAGCTGAAAAAGAGTAGGCTAAATAAGCCAGTTCTCAGACACATAGAAGAACATGCCAGGAGCTTGCCTGTTTTTCATTCCCTTTGTTCCAGCAGAACTCTCATTCACTTGAAACTGAAATTTTTACTAAGGACTAGAATATTTAATCTGTATGTCAAATGGTGGAATAAAGTATGCTGTTTTCCCTGACATTTCAACAGCTTCAGCTGTATCTATGTTGATGGCCTCCAGTATCACCAAGCTATATTTTTTCCTCATAACTGTTTTCTTACCATCATTTTCTCACTGTAATTTTTGACCAGGTTTGCATAATAGAATTTTCTTTCATTATCAACTATGTTGAATATTCTGATAACTTTCAGAAGTCAAATTTTTCATGTCCAACAAGATTTGAGATCTTTCTGAAATAACCAAGGAGTCATTGAAACTTTTCACATTGTACCTACTGCTGCAAGGAGAGTCCATAAATTCAGTTCTCTGATCAATAATAACAGGACACAAAATTCCTACAGCTTATTTCAGAAATGTGCTTATTTGGGTAGTTTTGGAAGAACCTGTTAAGTCATTGGATATAGGAGTAGCTTTCCAATTATTTAAAAATATAATAATAGCAGCCCTAGATATAAATTTTAATAACATCTGCTTTTAGGGGGATAATATCTCACAACAGAATTTGGTATATATAGCATTTAGATGCTGCTACTGAGGACTTCCAAAATACTCATTTTCACAGCCTGAGTAACCTCAGAAATTGTGGAGTTTGCTATTTCTTAGTGGGATAATAATACTTACAACATAGCCAATCTTGTCTTGCCTGCAAAAATAAACACCTGCCGTGTTGGCATATATCTAACTGCAAACAAATTAGTTAAACCTAGCTTGTATAAATTATGTCTCACTAGCTACAAATACCATCTATAGGCACAGTGAATTCATTCAACCTGATGTAATTGACAGCACACCTCTCTAAGAAAGATATAATTTCAATTTCTTCAATTACTATGGAATATTATCTTCGAAGATCTTACCCTGAAAGCTGGGATATTTTCAGAAATGTTTGAGCAAGCAACATCTTTTCTAGTATTTCTTCTTTTATCACAGTCAACACATCTCTTCTTATCAGCACTGAAACACATAGCTTAAAAACACATACACACAGATAACACTTTGCTCACTATTTTTCCTGTGTTGATAAGAAAAGAAAGCAATTTTCGTGGGATTTAGATACATATTGGAAAGGCCATAAAGAACTGATGAAAAAACCCCACGTTAGTATGTAATAAGGCTGTGAAAATATCACTGCCAAGTTCACTTCATGAATATGGACAGCCACACCAGGGGCTAAGACTGTCTTCTTTTGTCTTCTTCAGTTTGGTGTTTCTTTTTTAAAAAAAGACATTTCATTGTTAAAATCATATGGGTCAAATCAGACAGTTACAAGCTTTACAGCCTCACCTTTTGTGTATGTTAAGTAGACACCCCATGGAAGACTTACAAAGTCTCATTTTATTACAGCATTTGAACAATATTTGAAGCCTTTAATGTTCGACCATACCTTATTGATGTCTGATCAAGACCCTCATTTTAGCAGGTTTATTTATTTGATTTTAACCTCTTGGGTAGAAATTGGTTCCCATCCATACTCATCTCAGATCTGAATTTGCAAAACACTTCAGATAAAGTACCTTATCCTTCTCTGAAAGTGAATGTTGTGGCAGTGGCTGCCGCTGCCCAAGCTGTTGGTGAGCCACAGGGCCGAACCGCAGTATTAAACTCATGGTGGGCTGGCTCAGAGGTTTGATATCTCCCTTGATGGTTAAGGTGAGCACCCACAGACCCTTGTGTTAACTACTCAGTTACCATTGGTTCATCATTTCCCCACCCTGTTTTATGTATGACTTCTTGAATATGTATTATCCTGTTGAATATGTATAGGTTCTAGAGTGGTCCCCCCTCCCTGCTCCCTCCCTATCACAGGGAGTTCTGATGCTGCTCAAGCACCAGTGTGTCATGGCCTTTCTAGAGAGAGTGTCCTGCAAAGAACAGCTCTTCTAGGGGTGAGGGCAAACCGCCCTGGACAGTGAGGGATTTAAGCAAGTGTAGTGATTTCTCAGCTACAAGTGATTTCAGTTCCTTGTGAAATTCTCCGAAGTTAACACGGGGGCAGAGAGACAGGGAGACTTGTATGGCAGTTCCACAGAGTAGGTTTAATTGTCCAGCAGTCTCTGTGAAGGGAAGGCCAGGGACACGCTCCCCTGGATTTCAGGGCAGACCCAGGGCCTTTTTATCGGAAAGGCAGGGGGTGGGGTAGGAACCAGTTAGCCAGCTGGGTACAAGGTATTACTATAAGGAAGCAAGGCATGCTGGGGGTGGTTCACTTGCTCACCATAACCTAGAGGTGGGTTGCTTATCTCAGAGGCGAGTCCTTATGGCCTCNTGGCCTCTCTTCTCCGAGGGAGCACAGAGGGC
>VZRS01008560.1:0-32184 GCA_013398055.1 Ifrita kowaldi
GAAAGGAAAGGAAAGGAAAAGGTGGCAGGAGGCTTGGCCTGTCAGGTCATTCCCCTGAGAGAACACAGATGGTCGTGACCCAATATTTTTCATTCTACTCTTTTCACTGTTGAAGTAATGGTAGTTGTGTGTAAAGCTTGTAATTTCTTGCACCCTTGTCCTTTCTGGACAAGAAATTAGGGCATACATTGATGCATTATCTGTGATTCCTACATCCTATGTTGGAGAAATAGTCTGAACTGCGCTGGATATCTGAAAACTTGCAAATTCGAGAACCAAAAAGAAATGCCCCTTTCTGAAGCGGAGCCCAGTAAAGATATCTAATAGGTTCTTCTCCCTTCCTACAAAATCCTAAAAGCTTTGCAAAGTTCCAACGAGGAACAATAACAGATTATTCTTTTAATTTTACAGATGGCACTGTAACCTATACTCGTTGTCCAGTGTGGACGAAGAGTTCAAAGAAGCTGGCTCTGAACAGTGGATGACCCAGGAAATGTCTCTTTACGTCTATTAACTGCCAGGAAAGAGTCATCTTAAGTCTGCACAGTTTTTAATACTTGAAAGGTAGACCACAAAAAATCTTGCTGTTTCCCAACCCCGCTGGTATTAGCTTTAGCATGAAGGGTTATGTGAGCAAGTATTCAAAATAATAAAAAGAAAATAAACACTATATATTACTTCTGCTAATGTAAATGCAGCAAAAAATATATCTACCCTTGTGAATCTAGTTTAAATGAAGTGAAAACAAATGAAGAGGGAGAGAGAGAAAGTATTTTCAGAATGGCAGGAAGTAAAGGCAGCAGGTATCAAGAAAAATGTACTATGATATTCAGTGAAAAAATCTTATGGAACTGGTGCAATATAATAGTGATAAAACACATACTTGTGCACACAGTTCAACTTTTCATAGGTGATCCTACAGCACCTGGGCACTCTTACATATTGTGTGAAGATTAGTGCTAAAGTTATAGGAATATGATTTCTCCCAGAGAACACAGGAAACTAATTCTACTCATAACAGTTCAATGACTGTACTGAGATCTCTCTGATTCATTGATTTTGGAATAAATGGAGAATAGTCATACTCACAGAACCACAAAATCACAGACTTATAGAATCACAGAATTACAGAAATGCTGAATTTGGAAGGGACCTCTGGAGGTCTAATTCTGATGCTCAAATGGGTGACATAGAGCTGGTTGCTCAGGATTGTTCCCAGGCAGCTGTTGAATACCGCCAAGGATGAAAACGCCACCTTCCCCACTTCCCTGGGCAACCTGTGCCAGGGCTCAGTCATCTTCACAGGGATTAAGTATTGATGTTCAGCTGAAGTCTGCTGCTTTTCAGTTTGTGCCCATTGTCTCTGGTTCTGTCCCTGGGCACCACTGGAAAGAGCCTGGCTCTGCTCTCTCAGCAGCCTCCCTTCGAGTATGTAAACACTTCGATGACATTCCCCTGAACCATCTCTTCTCAGGCTGAACATTCACAGAACTCCTAGCCTTTCCTCCCAGGAAAGAGGCTTCTGTCCTTTCATCTCCTTGGTGGCCCTTCACTTGGCTCTCTGCAGAAGCTCCATGTCTCCCTTGTACTGAGGTGCCCAGAACTGGACAGAGCACTCCAGGTGTGCCTCACCAGGGCTGAGCAGAGGAGCAGGATTACACCCCTCAACCTTCTGGCAGTGCTCTTCTGAACGTATCGCAGGATATCTTTCACTTTTGCAACAGGTCCGCTCTGCTGTCCCATCTTCAACTTGACGGCCACCAGGACTCCCTGGGACATTTTCTGAAAAGCTCCTTTTCAGCTGGGTGTCCCCCTACATCTGCTGGTTCCTAGGGTTCCTCCTCTCCAGGTGCAGGACTTTGCTCTTAGTCTTTTTAAACTTCACAAGGGTCCTGTTGGCCCCTCCTCTCAGCATGTTAAGGTTGCTTGGATGTCCCTCCTCTCAGCCAGGTGTCATTCATTTTTGTTCTTTAGTTGGAAACAGTTTGTCTCTTAGTTGAATTTTTAAATGGACAAAGTGCAATGTGTTTTCTGCATATGAAATTTTCAGGAGCTGTGTAGCAGTGGAGATATCACATTAACAGAAAACCTCCAATTCTTCCCTCACTGGGGGTATGTACACAGCCGTGTTTGAATCCAGTCTCATCCAGCTTCAGGTAGCATTAGGTCCTAAAGCACTTTAGTCACTCAAAAGTATACCACAGTTCTCAGAGGAGATACAATAATGCCAAGATCACATCGTCTGTGACACAGGGTCAGGTGTAGACAGTTGTAGGAAATATATCTAAGTGCAAGCAACTCCCTGATATAATATTAAAGGTACAGATGAGAGATGGGGAATCTCAGCTGAAGGTCTGTTTTGCTCTTCCCATCCCACTGCTGTCGACTCTTACTTCTCTGTGGTATGTTAAATGTGCTGGCAGCTGGGATTACCCTGCTGACCCAGCTCTCCTTTCCTAGTGTTTTCATGAGATGCATGTTTATCAGACCCTGGCAAATTCCACTGTCTCAGGAATGCAAGGACAAAGAATAATCTCTGAAGCCTCATGTCAGAGCAAAGCAAATGAAATGAACAGCTAGCAAGAGGGAGGACTGTCATGTCTTTTAAATAAAATGATTAAAAATAAATGTATGCTTTAGAAGTGATCCAAGAAGAAGCAGTCATGATTCAGTGTGGAAGAAAAGATATTCGAGTTGAATGTTCTGCGCAACACATGATGCCATTTGCATATATGACAAAAACATCACTAGGAATACTAGAAGGAAAACATAAGAATGCTCAGAGTAAAATTCTGTAGCCAGGACATATTCAATGTCTAACATTAATGTTAATAATTTTAATGTTGCTACATATTCTTGATTTTTTGGTGATAACTTTACAGATCCAGGAACTGCATAGGCCACAATACATTGTTGGTCCTCAACAATGTCTCAATTACTTCCTTCTGTTTGTCAGTAGTCAAATAGATGCAATTTCAGTGATAGACTCTTAGAAGGAAACATCAGCCTGAAGAGCATGGACAAAAATTGCATAGCTGCAAAAGTAGATAATCTGTAAATGAATAATTAACCCCAAAAGAATCCCCACTTTCATCCTCAGTAGTGAGAATGAAATTGTTCTCTAAATGCTGTATTTAATCGATTCTTTATGTCTTAATTTTTCAAGAGATCATAAAAATCTCTTCACTTTCTACTTTTTAGAGTGGTATCCCACCTTACAAACATATATGGCTATCTCTAAACCTTTGATACACAATTTCTAAAGAGAAATTAAAACACACGATTTTGAAATTATTCATTCAAAGATACATATGGAGATTTTGTTTAAAGCTTTTTTAGTTAGTTGACAAATATTTTTCATTCTTTTCTCAATACATGATATTATGTTGGCCAGCATGAAAATTTTCCACTTTAATTTGACCATGATAGCAGCTACAGATGAAGTTTTCGCAGTCACTGGCCACACAGTCTGCTGGTAGAACCCTCAAGACTGTCTCTTATGTCTTGTGATAGAGGCTGTTTGGTCCTCACCAGAAAGAATCACGGTCTTTCTCATTTTCGTGAATATTTTAAACATGATAAACAAGGATTTTCACTTAGTTTTTATGCTTAATCAGACATTCATCTCTATTACATCTGTAAAAGTACTTTAACAAATTCAGTGTTTGTTTTATGAAGGTGTGAACCAAGTTTTTAACATCTCTGAAGAAGCAGGTACCAATAACTGCCAGGCATCTGGGAGACCAGTGACTTTTGGCCATTAAATCTTCTTTTGTAGCTAATGCTCTTTATAATGAATTTTAATAAGTATTTTCTTCTTTGTGCTGTAGATAGCCTAGTTCTTTGGCATGTGGATTTTGGAGACAGAAATGGCAAAGTACTTTACTTTCTACTCCTGTGAAGGAAACAACATTTTAAAAGTAGATGAGGTGTGAAGTTCTATTCCAGTGCTCTGTATCCACTCTTGGCTTTCATCTACATAGGCAGTTTGGATTGTGTGAAAATATATAAACCCCATTGTGACAAGTGAGAACTACTGCAAGTGCTTTTTAACTTAAATATTTAAGTTAAAGCATTTGAAATCTGCTAAAGGCAATCTGTATAAAGGGAGAAAAATATTCAGGGAAATTCAAGCTTGAAAGTTGAGAAAAAAAATTGAAAAAGTGGGCAGTCCAACATGCTAAACCAACACAGTCCATTTTCCTGTTTCAGAGACATCTGTAGAAAGTAGGAAGAGGAGGTCAAATTCCCCAGAAGTCATTTCTTTTTCATAATTTTGGCTTTTAGAATGGTTGATGTTTGTTACTCTGTGCAGAACCTTTTATATTCAGCTTTGTCTTCTTATTACTAAGCAGATAATGGTGCTGTCTCCTTCTGTGGTCTACATGGAGGATGTTGTAGGCCCCCCAATCCACTCACAGCTCCTAATTTTCATCTCTCATCCACCCCATTCATGCTAATTTCAACCCCACGATAACAAGTCATCAACCAACATTGCTGTTTTCATGGTCCTCATCTTTCCTGATAAAGTAGAGCGGCCATTCTCCTGACCATTCCTTGGACTCTTGTCTGACTCTCTGCTCTTTTCATTGAGCATCTGATCCAAAGCTCAGTGAAGTTCAGGAAAATCAGTAATGGCTTAATAGTTTATTAATAGTTGTAGAAGGTGCGAAAGGCTTATGCAATCTCTTTTTTCCTAATGGTTCCTGTCTTTCTCTCTTTATCTGTAAGCCTCCATTTGAATGCTCATTCCTGAACTCAAACTTACACGCCTTCCAAAACTTCTAAAAATAAACAGCATTACGCATTCCGTGCTTTATTTTCGTCCTGTGGCCTCAGTTCACACTTTGCCTTTCATTTTTTATTTCATTAACCACATTAATATTCTTAAATCTATTCCTTTATCTCTTAAAATATATAGAAAAATTGTCATCGTTTTTTCTCAGTTTGACCTTCTTTATTGCCCAATGATGGATCTAGGATACCCCCCAAAAAAGACAGTAAGGGTTTAATTATCTTTCTGACTATATCTATCCTGCCTACAAGTCTTACCAACTTTTTCACTCCCTACTTTTAATTTGCATATCTAAATTTTGCCTTCAAAATGGACACCCTCAATTTTCACAGCTTCTCTGTGCTTTGTCTCTGTCATTTCCTTGTGCTTTATCCAGCCTCTTCACCATCATATTCCTTGATCATTCAGGTCTGTTTCATACCCCATCTCTCTTCCTTTTCAAATCATTAAGCAACATATTCTGCTCTGAAATGTTTCATTTTCAACAGGTTTTGCTAATAATGTAAAGACAGATGAATTTTAAAAAGAGGTGTAGCAAACCACATGGATGACTTAATCACTTAACTGTTTCCCTTTTCATGGTGCCCTCCTCCCTTTTGTTTTCATGTATGTTTCTAACTAGCACAATATTCACTTTTCCAATGCATCTACTTACACATGCTGCATATCGTCCCTTCCTCCTAAAAATGTTCTACTTCAGATGTAAAGCACAGTTAAATGGACTGGTATGGTTTTCCGTTTAGTCTGTAGGCTATATTGATTTCTATCCATGTTGCTTATTTCAGGAGAGAAAGTGAATAATCTTTGGCAGATTTTTCTAGTAAGTAAATTTCAGCTGCCCTAAGCTTATAATAATTTGCACGCTAATATATTCTGTAGATTTAAAGGAGAGTGCTCTAATATGATTAGAATTGACTAATTTTTAGGGGCACTACAGCTGTGCTAATTTGTATGAGCAGGGGGCACAATTAAAGGATAGGTTATTTGGACAGATTGTCCTTGTTCTCCAGTGTTCCCTGATGTCTGAAAACAGCCCCTGGAGATGGGATGAAGTTTTCAGGAAAGGCAAAAAACTAGTATGACAACCTAAGTGATAGAGCATGGAGTGGGGAAGAACTAAAGGCCAAAGGAAAGACCAAAAAGAGATTTCCACCACCACCTTTTAGAGTAAAATTGTCTTTTCAAAAGTACAATCTTGATTGAAAAGAAAAAAAAATTTAAATAATAAAAATATTAAAATGTTAAAAAATGCAAATAGTACTTTCTGCAAGCGCTTTTACAGAGTTTTATACACACATGTATCCAAGGAACCTTGGATATTTCTCAATAAGACTGTGTTTTTAAGTCCTTTTTCAGTCTGTACAAATCTTTTTGAGATTGTACTATATATTATTCTCCAGAAAGGGTCATTCAATTTCCCAGCCTTTGAATAACATATTTGCTACAGGTTTACTACCAAGAGAAATGTTTCTGTCCTATTATCATACTTTCTAAATGTGCAGACTCTCTGGAATATATAGCTGAAAGACTTCTGCCCAATTTGTTTCAATATTACCACATAAAAAATTAATATTAAAAATTAAAACCTACTACTTTTCAGTGAAACAATTTTGGCTCTCATTTTCCTTGTGAAATTGCAATTAGCTAGTTACATTTAGGATTTTGGATTATGGCTCTTAGCCTCTTTTTTAGTTTAATTTCAAAAAGGAAAATGGATAAAATAGAGGAGTAATCTGCATATATCACGTTGTGATAAAATTGATATCTGCGTAAATATATAAATAGACATATATATTTATAAAATCAATTACAAGCACACAGCTATTTTAAAAGTGTTCTTAACTGTGGTGAGATTCACAGTAATTTTCTCCACTTCTTAAAATACTGAGAGAAATATAGATTGTTTTCACCAATAAATCTGCGAGTAAAGAGCAATTTATTGGTTTCCCTAATTTATCTTCTTCTGTTGCTCAGTCTAAAGAAATTCAGATGAAGGGTGGTCATTTAGAAAGTCTTCAGTTTCAATGTGGAAAAAGAAATTACTGCACAGACTTAGATGTAGTAATCCAGACTTTATCTTACAGCCACTAATGTGGCTCAGATTATTCCGTTTAAAACCCTGCTAGTGGCAGACCTTCTGCCTGTCTAACAGGCTAGACAGAGCTTGTGTATGGAAAAAAAAAAAAGATGCCAAGCCATTAACCTAGAAAAAAGGAGATCTGTTCTTCAGCCGTTCCCTTCATGGGATCTCATAGCAAATTCTCAGGCTTGTATGAAACCACCAACAGGCGACAGCACTGTTTGATGCCAGAGGAATGTGTTAGTTGTTCAAGTTCACACAGCCTGCAAAGATGTAGGAAGAAGCTCCAACGCCAAGAGAATGGGAAGTCCAGCTCCCTGCTTCTGCCACAGCGCAGCCAAGCCACAGAGGGAGAGGTCAGCCTCTCCCTAGTGGGGCAGAGGAGACCCCAGGTGAACAAACAGAAGTAGGCAGTAGCTCTAGCAAAAGAGAAGAAGAAAGGGAAATTGTGGAAAGGGAAAGCTCTGAAGCCTACAAACCTTTCAGCGAGCTGTTGGAGTAGGTTCATGAGCACTGCTGTGGATCTGTTCAAATGCCTGGTCACTTGGATAAGGATTTGGACAGCTCTCAAACCTTTGACTACTGATCTGAGCTATGTCTGTTGACTTTTGTCCACTGCCTGTGTCTGTGCCGTGGAGAGCAAGGCTTGGCAGGGGATGAACTGACGGCAGAGCAGCCTAGCTCTGGCCTTCACATTAACACATCCTGTGCTTTGGCATCACACAGCATTCCTAGAGTGGGAGTTTTGGGAAGAGACACTTTGTGCGGCTTGCCAGATGGAACTCAGAGGGTTTTAAAAAAACCGTGAAAAACCACATGCAAATAAACAGAGTGGTAAAAAATGTGAATGAGGGAATTTGTTTGGGTTGAGAAATCCCCTTCTTCCTGCTCTTTCTTCTGACTTTTTTAATTAATAATCATACCTTTTGTTAAAAAATGAGGCAGAAGGAGGTCTCTGAAAACGTGCTTGTGCAAAAAGACAAAGTTTGAGGTTTTAGCTCAAACACAATAGACAGCAAACACAGCTCAGCCACTTCACAAAAGAAACACCCCCAAGCTGAAGCCTATGGAGCCTGTCCTTTTACTAGTGGGGATTATTTGGCAAAAGAGTGTATGAAATAATATGTTTCACTTTCCAGGACTGGGAGATGGAATTCACTGGACACTAAGTTCAACTGTGACCAGGCTAGACTGGGATCCTTCCCGTGTATCTGCCTGTCAGTGTATTCTTTTTTTACCTGCACTCCAAGTTAGTGCCATGGGACTAAAACAGATGTCACATGCAAGGCAGTCATGTCTTTTGGTTCATTGAAGCACCCTAACCACTGCCCTTTTGCAGCTAGACAGAATTGTGGGGTATTTCTGCAGGATGTTTGGCACGGATCTTCGCACAAGAGGTAGAATCGGCTTTTTTTTCTCCCAGTGTAAAACTAAACACAGGTATTTTCCCCTCCATTTCACAGCTCTTCATCCAGGCTTCCGCATGTGGACCTCAAAAACCACTGCTGTATCATGTAGCAACTACCAAACTAAATAATCTGCCTGTCAGATGATCACCTTGCTAACAAAGGCACTGCCACCCATGGTCTGCCCTTTGGCTTGCATGACTGTGTGCTGACCCTTGCCACGGATCCATGGTAAAGGCCTAACCAACTATAGCACAGAGCAGTTGCCAAATAAGCAACTGGAATATGGAACAGGAAAAATATCATCAGTATAACAAGAAGGAGAAAGTGTAGCCTACAACTGCATAAAACTTCGGAGGAGATGAAAATGAATTTTTTTTTTCTCATCAAGGCTGTACATTTGTGGAACTGACTGCCTTGAGCACTCATTTTAACTTCTATGATTCCTATTTTAAAGAGAACAAAACTGGGTGGGGTTTGTAGTCATAATTTCATGTGCAGTCAGGCTGGAAAATGAATGACAAATGTGTTATACAATATTTGGATAAACAGCTAAGGGAAGACTAGAATTGCAACTCTATTTGCTAGGTTTGTCATGACATTGTGGCTTTCTGGTACAGAAGTTTTCACACACGTCCAGGCTTTTCCCCCAGCTAAAAATCAGAGGTTTGTGACCTTTGTCTGATTCTTAATAATTATCTGTATTGTGGAATAACGTAACTTTGGAAATGAAATCTCTTAATAAAGTCCTTCAAATGATTTTACCTGGCTGTAGGATGTGTGGCTTTCTGAGAGGATAGGACTTTTTTATACATATTCAGAAAAAAAAATTGAAATGATTTTGTGACCTAGTTACAGGCAACATATCAAAAGAACCCCAAAAATGCAATATCTCACTGTATATCAAGGAACACATTTTAACTCCAAGTCCCCCCATTCAAATTAGAGTCTTTTGCCAGAAAGCACTTTGTCCTGTTTCAGAATGCAATATGCAGAAACATTCTTCCCGGCTGTGTAGCAATCAGAACTACATTGTAAAGATTCAGGTCAGTTTCAGGATCATTAAACGAGTCTAATTCTTTTCAAATATCTGTGAAGGCATGAACATATCTATATACACATATATATTACATATTATATAGATACAAAGAGCATATACCTTCTCCTGTCTCCCCCGGTGACTCAATACATGATTAGACACAATAAAAACCTTGCCTTATGAAACTGATGCATTTGAGAAGATTGTCAGTGATAGCTGTGCAGCAATATATCCCCTACAAAAGCAGGCAATTCTCCCAAGTTTGCTCTCATAAAAGATTTATTTCTATCATAAACCATCACCTGTCTCTTGGTCCTCCGACATTACAATGCTGTCACATTCGGCACAGTGGGGTGGCTGGTGTATTTTCTTTTTTGCAAATATGAAGATTGACAGGCAGTTGACAGTGCTAAAGAACAAGATATGACCAAATACATAACATTTGTACCAGCTGAATAGCTACTGCAAAGAAAGCATGAACGCTCCTTTTTTAACCTTTGAAAATACTCCTATAGAGAATAAGCCAAATAAATTTGGTGTACATAAAAAGAATGTGGACAGGGCTTCTTATCATAAGATACTTTCTAATTGTCACTACAATTTAGTACTTTATTTTCTCCTTCAGTTTTTCTCTTGCCTCTCAGTGTCCATTCCGTCTTGCTGACATGCATTGTTTTTCAGAACAAAGACAGTTTTTGTATTGCCTCCTCAGCATCTAACTGGTGGTGAATCACTGCCTTGACGGTACCTGTCACTATTGAATGCGGAGGAAATTTAGGTGCCTTATTTGGTCCACTTAATTGTACCTAAGCAAGACACCAAAGTGGAATGGATGTTTTAAATACCCCTCAATGTGTCCTGTGCTCTGAGAGTTGTCATGAGACTTTGTTGATTGTGGTCCTTTTTTCTTTTGCCAACATTCATTATGAAGGAGAATATTAATGACAGAATATTTATACAGATATCTCCTTATCGTGACCTTCTTTATCCTTAACAGTCCTGGCAATCTACTCTCCAGGGGTTTGCATAACCTAGTAAGAACAGATGGATTTCCTTTACAGCTGAGGGTCAAAGGTAAAGAAGCATGTTCTTAGATGTGTCACTACATGAATTAAAATGTAGTAATGAATTTGTGGTGTACTCTGTGACTTTATGTTAGACCTTGACCTTAATATCACATTTAACTGAGCACAATCATAGGTCACAAATTAGAAAGGTTTAAGCAATCTTCTGCTCTATCAAGGGAACCCAATTTAATCAGATCTGATTTAATATTCTGCTCAGAGTTTAGGGAGCACTAGACTAATATTACTAAGAAAGAAAGTGTCACCATAGTTACACCCGTGCTGCAGAAGCACAAAGAGGCATTGGGGGGCAATTCTAGCATTTTGCAGAAGCTTACAGTCCAGCATTAGCATTTTTTTAGTGCTTTCCTTTTTTCTTTTTGTAAGATGGCTTTTTCTTTTTTTCCCAAGAATGGCCCTTTGAAACTCTTCTAATACCAGCTGTTTGCTACATCATAATTGCAAAGAATTGCATCATGGCAGTAATGTGTTTTATCACTCACTGGGAGAACACCTGTGGAGAGGCAAGCCTTCCGTATCTCAAAGCACACAAAAGAGCAGGAGTGAACACATCATGCAGAGCCAGCAGCTCAAAGCATGGCCATAGAAGGAACTGCAGAGAGACCCTGAGTACCTGAGAGTGGAAGTAGAGGTGCAGAGTGACTTCATGCCCCTGAAAGTGGCAGCATGGAAGAAGTGCTGTCATTTAATTGTACAGATCCAAACCCCATTCCTTTGCAAAAGCAAAGGAGGAAAGAAGAGAAAGTGAGGATGAAGCATGTCAACAGCAGGATCATGACTTATGTTCAGCCCTGCTTTTTTTCAGGCGCACTATGACTTCTACAGAGGTATTCATAATTGTTCACTTAACACTACGTATACATAGACATGCATAATGCACATAAGCTTCTCTTCATCTCAAACAAAGCCTGCCAAAACACAAGACTGCACAGAAAATATAATTCTCTAGAAGCGTGAAAATACACTTCACATCGTGAATAGGAATAGAGAAGTCTACTCCACAGGGTTTTAGATTAGATTAACAAGCTAATCAATTTGCTGATTTGTCCTTAAATATGCATATGGATAAGACATACAGTACAGATACAATCTGAACATGTCTGATGAATCCAACTACTTTATGAAGTATAATAAAATAAATTCATTTAGTTCCCCTCTACATCTGCTCTAAGCCTGCTGATCAAATGCTGATTTTCTTTCTTGGTTAAAGCTGGTCATGTTTACGGTATCAAATTACATTACTTGAAAGTGTCAGGTGAAAATAAACTGTATATTACCTACCAATGTAATCCTGAGTTTGTGTCCAGTAATTTAATTTTCACCTATTCTTAGGAAACACCATGTTTGCTTTTCTTTCTCCTTTAAAAAAGGTGATAAACACTGAATCATTCCAGCATGGTAAAAATGAGTGTGCAGTGCTGAAACAATTCTGCATGTGTTAGTGGTGATCTAAAATAAAACCGTGATATGTTCTATCTTAAAAATTATGTTGAAAATAGAAGGTACTGGTATTACCTCAGAAGGCCCATGCAGATAAATGCTCCAGAAAGACATGGGAATTTGTTTTTATAATTCTTGCTTATTTGAATATCTTCTTAAGCTTGTGTAAGATCTTCCCATAATGCATTTTATCTATTCCTGATACTAGACCTGTGATTTCATAGAAAGGATGAAATGTGACAAATGTGACAAAAAAAAATGGGAAATCAAACTTTTTTTGCTTACAGCTTTAAAACATTTTAAAAGAGTCATTTGGAAATTATGGAAATAGGATTGTGGTACTACAGAGTAACCTTACTTATACGCAAAGTCGGATCACACCTAGAAAAAAAATTTGCATTGAAAAAGCCAGACAAACATTTTGCAAATTAGATACCACAGTTCATCAGATCAATATAAATCATGTGTCCTATTACATACTACCCTTGACTCTATATCAATATAGAAGTAATTTGTCAATTTTAAAGCTAATGCTGAAATGGTTTAAAGACGAACACAGAAACTCATTTTCCCTAATTGAGATAAACTTGATATGTCAACAAATAACATATGGAATGAAATAAAAAGGAGATCCTCCAATAATTTAGCTTGAGTCAACACCATTAGAATAAGCCTCCAGTTAAGGAAAAATGAAAGCTGCCTATTTCTCCTGGTTTTTTACTGTTTATTTTGGCATACCTAAATATAACTCTTGCCGTTTGTGCATGGGAGGGAGAAAAAGAAGTCATTGTCAATACATGGGGAACTCTATCTCAGCAAAGTAACTGCACAACGTTTTACCAAAAAGAGTCATGAATTAAGTTTCCTGCAATCTTGTTAAATTTCCAAAATTCAGAGATACTTGACAGTAAATTAAGACAGTGCAGAAATTTAAGGTAAAACTAGGAAAGAGTTGGGGAGTTATAAGCAGGAAGAGCTTTCTTTAATTTTATTCATTGCATTTGCAGTTAAGACTGTTTGCAAAACCCCTCAAGCAGCTATTATCCTGACAATAGTCAAATTCAGTGAGAACTTAGAGCCTCTGAAAGAAGAGAGGACTGTAAGAAGTTGCAGTTTTCTTTGTGGAACTGTTGTAAACTATCTACATTAGACAAATTTCACAAAGTTAAAAAATGATAACCATTTCCAGTCTATATTACCAGGATTTAGCAGTAATTTACTTTAATTCTCTTTTCCCAGCCTTTTCCTAATGATTCATAAAAGCAATCAGCTAGGTCAAGAGGCTGCACATCTGGATTGGCATATTTTCAAAACCAGAGAACCTTTGAGAGGAAGGAATAAAAAAAAAAGTTGGTAAGTATGCTATACTGTCTTTGATTCTCACAGCTACAATTTGGATTTCAACCTAGTATTCAATGCCTGAGTTACTGTTGTTTTTGGAAGAAGTAACAAAGCCAAATGTCTCAGTGCCAACAGATTTCTTCCCAGTGCTTTCCTTACTTCCCAGCTCTTGATATTTCCTTCCAGCTAAGCACATTTCCCAATGCTTACCTTCGTAATCCTACATTTTCCAAGTGTGTCATTCCCTCATCAAAAAAAGAGATCTCAAAACACTTTCATTGACAATACAAAAGATGGTCGTAATTTACTGATGTCTTTGATAACTGAAACATAGATAAAGATATACTCTAACTAGAAAAGAAGGATAACCTATAATGTTGAGCACTGTTCTGTCCAAATGGCTTTCCATAAATTAGAATTCACAGATTCAAATCCACACATCACAGTTCCTAAGTCTTTCAAAACCGATACCATTTGTTCCAATTTCTCTGGCAGACTTCAATTTGACGACACCTACTTAAAAAAAACGAACCGAACCAAACCAAACCATCCAAACTGCACAAAATGGAGGTCACACTTCAAAGGTCCAGTCCTCCTTACCTCCGCAGTGTTTTTCTCTCTTTTTATTTATGTTGCTGTATATTTTGTTTCTGTTGATGTTTAAGGACAGGCCCTGACCCTTTCTGCTTGAAGCAGTGGACATGAGAAATAACGGGATATGTGTTTACTCCTTTATGTCATTGTCTTGGGCTTATGTAGCAAGGTTTTGGTAGGGGAGGGAGGTGGAACTGCAGAGGCATCTTCTATGGCAAGACACCAAAAGCTTTTCTCATGTCCAGCAGAGCCAGCTCCAAGACAGACCTGCCACTAGCCTAAGCTGAGTCTCTCAATGACACTGGTAGTGTTTCTGTGATAATATATTTAGGAAGTGGAAAAAACTGCTGAAACCCACATTCTCCGTTCCCCTGTGCTGCTGGGGTAGGTAGAACAATCAGGAGTGAAGCTGAGTCTGGGAAGAAGGGTGGGTGGGGGTAGGGTGGGTTTAGGTTTTCTTATCTCTCACTATCTTTCTTAATTGTTAATTCATAATAAATTATGTTAATTTCCCCAAGACGAGTCTTTTTTGCCTATGGAGATAATTGGTGAGGGATCACTCCCTGCCCTTATCTCGACCCATAATCTCTTTCGTTGTGTTTGCTCCCTCTGCCCTGCAGAGGACTTGCTGGACATCTGGCAGCCAAACAGTCACCCTACCACAAAAATGTAGGCTTAAGATCCACCAGATGGGATCCTGGGTAAGATACCTGAGACCTGAAACTTTTTTTTCACTTCCTTTTCTCTCACTCAATGTATCCAAACTCATCAGAAATCCATACAAAGAAAAACAGTCAGAAGCTAACCATAGCAGTGTCAGCACCTGAGCCCCAGAAGTAAAGACTCAATATCTCTACCATCCTTTTCTTAACCACCAGGGTCCTACACATAGCTAAAAAATTACCCCTATTTTAGGCCTATCTGATGTCCCTGGGTTCCTAACAGTGAAGGCTAAAATTATATTTCTGTTTGATTACCTGTACCCAAGATTTACCTGATACCAAGTTCCATATCTATTAGTCTGGTGTGGTTTTTTTATTTAAAAAAAGAGATATATTTTAGCTGTTAGCCATTCATACCTTGCTTCCTATAAAATTTTAGTAGAAAGTGGGGCTATTTTCACAAAACAGCCTCTGCTAGCAGTACTAGCTCTGCATACCACCCTCTTGCTACAGCATGCTCCCACTCTCTGTGACAGCCAGAATTGTACTGAAGAAATTATCTTTTGAAAAACAAACGAGTAAAATACGTACTTAAAACTGTTTGTATGAGCTCTCCATTCAAAGTCACAGGAATAGTCACTCAGAACAACACGTGAGGCAGCAAGGGTGCACACTGGTGGCATGTAGCAAGAGCAAGGAGACTTGGTGTGTAGGAGGGCCTCAAGCCTGTCCCACCACTCAATATTGCGTCTTGCAAAAGTGCAGGACCAAAGATCACAGAATAATAGAATCAAAGAATGGTTTGAGCTGGAAGGGACCTTAAAGATCACATCATTCCAACCCCCTCCAGTGGGGAGGTACACATTCTGCTAGACTAGGTTGATCAATGCCCTG
Organism: Ifrita kowaldi; assembly: GCA_013398055.1. NCBI lineage: Eukaryota > Metazoa > Chordata > Aves > Passeriformes > Cinclosomatidae > Ifrita > Ifrita kowaldi. The sequence continues at coordinate 15,337 of VZRS01008560.1, forward strand.
TTCATCCTTGAAGACTTTCAGGCATGGGACAGCCACAACTTTGGGCATCCTGTTTCAGCATATCATCACTCTCACAGGAAATAACTTTTTCCTAATATCCTACCTAAGTCTTTCCGCTTAAAGCTTTTGCCCCTCATTCTTTGCCCCTCATGCCCCTCATGCCCTTGTAAAAAGACCCTCTCCAGCTTTCTTGTAGGCTCCCTTTAGGTGCTAAAGGACGCTGTAAGATCTCCCCAGAGTCTTCTCTTCAGGCTGAACAGCCCCAACTCTCTCAGCCTTTTCTCGTAAGAGAGGTACTCCATGCCTCTGATCATCTTGGTGTCCATTCTCTGGGCTCATTCCAACAGGTTCAGACCCAGATCAACAGCTGGGACCCAGTGTTGGATGCAGTGTTCCAGGTGGGGTCTCACCGGGAGAGGGGCAGAATTCCCTCTCCTCCCTTCTGGCTGCATTGCTTTTGATGCAGCCCAGGAAGCATTTTGCTTTCTTGTGGTTGGCAAGATAAAGAGGAGGGCTTGTTTTAAAGGAAAGAGAAAGCAATAAAAACAAGATTCAGAAACAACAATACTAAACTCCAAAGACAAAAAGACCCCTCCAAAACAAACAGAAGAAAATGAAAATATCCATTTTATAAGATTGACAGACAAAATGTCCTCTTTTACCAACAGGAACTGGATTTTGATCCTAAAAGAAATCAATGGAAACTCCACTGAAATCAGATTAACACTGATATAATTTTTAAGTTCATGCTAACAAGATCAGATTCCACCCAGTTTCACAGAAGCTCAGAAAATCGAGCATAGTTTGTAATGTTAAGCATATATTGTGACTGAAATACACCAATGACCTCCAGAAAATACAAACATATAAACACTTCTGCAAAAGGAGAAATTCTACATTCACTATTACCACCAAAAAGATGCACAATAATTAAAGTATTAAAATATCTTTCTGACTTTACAGCTATCACCTAATGCCTTCCTGAGATATCATGAACATTTTCATCACTTTGATGTGATGAACACACTAAAAATATTTGCAACACCTCCTTTGCATTTGGTGACCTTGTCAGTGTGCTTGACACAATGAATATACTGAAATTTATTACGGTTCTCAGAATACTCTCTTCAATGCTTCTATGGCTGACATGATTTTTCTATTAAGTGGTCTCTGTAATAATTTACCAGCATTTTGAGCTAAACAAATACATTGATCTCTCAAGCAGAGGCACAAATCCTGACACTTAAGATCTTAGATATCTTACATCACGACCATGCTGTGCTTCATATTCTTTTTAAACTTAATTATCATCCTAGGAAGTTTTCTTTTTCCCTGTGGGTTAGCATGCATCTTAAATCGCCTTCCACTAGGCTAAAATACAGAATCAAAGTGAGTAGATTACACAGTTAAGATTGTTAGGGCTTTTGATTTTGTTTTGAGTTGAAATTATTGGCATAGGATTCAGGGCAAGTGTATTAAAAAAACATAAACACAATTAATTTATATGATACATAATTACAAGACTAGCCATATTACAAATTATAAACATGCTTATCTGAAAATTCATTGCAGGGAGACACTATCGTTTTTAGAAAAAAATTCTGAATCAAATACATTTTGACAAACTCTATGGGTTACTAAACCAGTGGTTTGTGTAAATCTTGGAGTGATTTGCTTTCATATTGAAACACCTGGTTTCGAGTTGTAGAGTAAGTGTTTTGCACAATGTAACTCAAAAACTGCAAACCACAAGAACTCATGACTAATATGCAGCACATAAGTGACAAAAACAAAACAGTAGTATAAATGCAATGCAGTAAATTAAGACCAGATGTAACACATAATAAATCAATCATAACTGCCAAGAAATTACTAAATATAGAGCATTTAATTAAAGCTTCTTCTGTGTCTCCAGACTATTCAAGCCTAACCATTAGCATAGGCCTCCTACATTTTTCTCCCACGGTTTTTTTACCTGTACGTTGGCCTGTTTTTCTCTCCTTGTTCAAGCACTCTCCATGAAAAGCATCAGGAAGAACACAGAGCAAATACCACTGAAGAGACTGCCATGGGACATGTTACAGCCAGGAGGTGGAAAACATCGATTCTGGAAAGGGGAACATAAAGTCAGGCTAGCTGGTTTCATCCCCTGGAGACAATCAGCAGAACCAATCTGTTGAATTATAGATCTATGTTTTTCCTCCTCTGTCTGTGTTTACTGCTCAGAAGGCACTGTCCAGGCCTGGCCTACGTTGCATGCTCTCTGTGGTGCACACCTGCTAGTCCAAGCGGGAGCAGTGCACAGTCCTGCTCAGCAGCATGGCTTTGGAGAAACCTCATGGAGAAACATGGATGCAGTGTAGCTGAAAGAGGAGACCTTGGGCCAAATTACAGCTGTTTGTTCGCAAATCCATGGGAATGGGCCATCAGAAGCAGAACCTAGCACGCATCGCGTCTGCTCAGGCAGCTGTGCAGGGTTTGGGGCTGAGCATGAGCTGATGGCACTGTGACACCCTTAGTGAGAGGGAGCATGGAGCCAGTTGTCTGAATCCATGAAACTCTGTGTTAAATTGCCATCACCACCTACTCTGGCTGGTGCACTGCATTGCACAGACCACATCCAGAACCATCTATGCCCAGAAGAGGTGAAGAACTGCACGTTCCCTTCCAAAACCAAAATGAAAATGTCTCCACTCCATTGATTCAATCGGCTGAAAAGGGAGCCAAGTTTTCTGCCTCTCTCTTAGGAAAAGTTGACAGAAAATAATTATTATTTCCATTTTGAAAGCTGAAATCTGGATTCCAGTGAGATGCCACAATAACAAACCATGGTGGGATATTTTTACTAAAAACCTGCCACATAATCTACCCAAAAAATGATTTTTGATCCCACGAGTAACACTCCACCTACTAGTTACCACTGGGTATGCTTGACTACAAGTTAAGAAGATGTGGCTTCTTACATTAAGCATTTTTGCCTTGAGTTATTGACACATTTTAAATTATTCTACTTTATGTCCATCCTTAATAGAACAGAAGTCTGCTACAAAACATCTTTCTTAACAGACTTGCCTCAGGTACTGTGCAGAGATTCATGATTTAACAGCTCCTCCAAACAGACAGGCGTATAGCTTGTTTAATAGGCTTGTTCAACCCTTTGGCTTCTGTGAGGTATAAGTGGATTATAGAGGTTTGCCTGGCTATCTTTTTACACAGCTTCCCAAATAATTGTCATAAATATCCCTACTCTCTTAACCCAATTAATGAAATATAGCAAACGTCTAGTCTACCGCTTTGATTGATGAAACAATTTCTTAGGAAACACACAACCATTGCCACCCCCTGCTACATGCAGAGGTTCTGGTTTCACACAGAGAAGGGAGATACATTTGAAAGAAAAAAAAAAAAGAAAAAACTCACATAAGTCTCACTAGAATTTCTTTAGTCACTGATAAAGATTTTTCTTCCTGTCATGGGTTTTCTGAAGACAGGTTTAATGGGAAACATATGGATTCATCATTGCTGAAAATCAACCTCACTTCAGATGATCATTTATTTACTTTCTAGAAAAAGGTATTTATGCAGAAAAACTACACTCTGGGAGTTTTAATAGCTGTTTTGCAATCTTGTAATCATGAATGGGATCCTGCACTAAAAGCAGTCAACACAGGAGTGTTTCAGCAGCACGGTGAATGGAGATCACTCAAATAAGCAGGGCTGGCAGTTCTCAGACCTCAATATTTTTTCTTTTTCATAAGCTAAGCAAAACAAAATTGCTATTAAGTAGAGTAAACGTTTTCATTTATAATAGAAAACATTTAAAAGAATAATAGTTTCCCTATTCAAATAACAGATGTATGGTAACAGCACTAGGTTCATGAAAAAAAAATTCATATGAAAAGCTATTAAAATATTAAATATTTATGCTTTCAAATCTTCATCTATTTCACATCCCCTTAACTATTTTAGCATGATTTTATGAATATTTAATGTTATAAAAACATTCTTTTTGTGATCCTGCTGAAATATTCAGCATGAAGAAAAATGTCATTTACACCAGATGATTAATGTCCAAGATTCCTAAATCAACAAGCCCAGAAACCAGGGAGTCTGAGTAAGAGCAGTTGCAGCCTGGAATCTGGAATGGGGTTGTTGTGTCCTTGAGAACAGCAGCATTGGAGATACCCAATAAAGGTTCTGGCTGTATTACATTTAAAAACAAGAGGAGATGTGTTGTGGCCCTCTGTGGGGGAAGATGTATGTGCAGTGTGATTCAGCATCACAGTAGCAGTGGTGCAAAGGAGTGAATCTGCCTGCTGGGCTGAACAAAAATGAATAGCAAAACAAACAATCCTTTGTGCAAAGCCAGGCATAACCCAGAAAAAAAAAAAAAGGATGGAATTAGTGGCCTGAGTGAAATATGTTTGTTTAAAAAGACCATTCCCCTCTGGAGACCAACACTGCCTCCCTTCTCACACTGCTGTAGCATTTACCTGGCTTGCTGGAAAGTAGAGTGTGTTACATGCAACTGCTGACACGATCAGACAACACTAAATGCCCCCAATTACTTCATTATTTATGAAATGTTTGCTGGGTGCAGTCAGTGGCTTCATGATGAAAAAGCTGCAACAATGAGGCTCTGTCAGATTTTTGGCAGAGATATATCCAAACACACAAAAACAAGTTAAAACACTATCTTTATGCATAATTCTTTCTTGGCATGTGTCCTCAGTTACCATAATTTGAAGCGAGAAAACACTTCTACTTTTTCTCACTCTGAAATAATGTGGCCAAAAGTGTATCTAATTCCCCTCCTCCCTCAGAAGAGAAACAGCCTTGTCAAGGGCTGTGTTGTATGTGTGCTCGAGATACCAAGGTTTCCATTTACCACACAGCTGCACCAACTCTAGCAGCCCTGCCTGCTGCCAGACGCCTGGAGCCACAGACCCACAGCTGCCCACAAGCGTCATCGGCGACTGGCCAGGGCTCAACTTCTCGACCAGACCCAGCCTCGGCTCTGCTCTGGCTGCTGATCCACTCCTTTTGCAGGAAATCCTGTAAAGCACGTGCAGAATTGCAAGCAATCAGTGTGCCGAGAGATGGAATCAGTGTGGACAGGGGGGAGCACAGTGCAGAGCCATGAACGCTTTGCAAAACTGCACTTCGAAGCTGATTTACAGCTGGAAAGCCCTCTTGGTGCAAATAGTTCATAAAGCATATGACCTAAGTACTTGCCCACAGGGCCACAATAACATTTATGTAGCATAAATTAATGTGTTTCAACCGCTAATTCAATCTGGCTAGCTAATTCCTCTGGTTTTGGCAGAATGTGACCTCTGCAACAAAGTACAGTGCTTGTGGTGATGACTCACATTTCTGGCTGCCTTGTGTCTGAGAGTCACACGCACCCTTACGAACAAAGAGTGCTATTCGTCAAGCAGCCGTAAAAATATACCTCCAGAATATGTTTGGATCACTGCTAATTGAAATTTCCTTTTTATAGGAGTCTGATCAAAACCAGCTGTGGTTTTGGAGTCAAGCAGGAACAGATTTATATATTATGTTAGAAACCTGACAAATTCAGACACAAGCAGCTGAGTGCATGCCTATAATTGGCTGGAGAGACACATATAACACACAATTACTTGACAGTTCCCCGAAGGAAAATCCTACACTGGATGTGGATTATTTTTGCTTTTCTCTTTTCTGATTTCCTCTTCAGTGAAAGGCTTTATCTAAGCAGTGCCCCAAATTCAGAGGGACTGTATTAGTGCTTTTAATGATGCCACAACCAGAGAACACAAAAGTGAGGCAAATCTCTGAGGACCACACTACTTTCTATGCCACTCTCCAACAAGTATGATTAGTAACATGCCTGTCTGTAGAAAGCCAGCTGTAGTTGGACAAATAGAAATGTTAGAGGAAGAAAGCAAGTGGGTACCTGTCTCCTGAACTGTAATTTCCTCAACTATTACAAGACCACCTGGTATTAGACTGCTAATTCCGTTCAGGTAGTGAAGTCTTACTGAACTTCTAACACAAAATCCATTCTCTTTTACCTCTATCTGGTCAGCTGACTGTTTCCCACTCTTTCAGACCCAATTGTGTTTACAGCAACTGCTCGTGAAGACCTACATGTTGACACACTTCATGGCTGATGGCTGATTGGAAAACTTCTGGGTCTATCAAGCCATAACAGGCTCTCTGTAATATCCTATCATTTTTTGTTTAAAAAGTGATAGGATATTACAGTGATCCTCTGTCTGCAGAGAACCTTCCGCTAAGAAATCAAATCCGGTTCCAGATTCTTCTCATGAGTTTCAAGGTCACTATAGCCCAAATCCAAACCTGTCCAAAGAGTGGGATGCAAGAGACTGTAAAGGCCAGCTTAGACAGCTTTATTAGTAATATGCTATTTGTGATCTTTGTGAATAAAAAAACTACGTTGCATACATTGTAAGACTATCAGAAATGTAATGGTTCCTATGACTTATGAAAATGTCAAAATGCAAATAAGCTTGTGAGAAAAAGAATCAAATCAAAGAATTCAATCACCAATTTACATGTCCTAGCGTTGTCCCTTTCAGAAGATCAGTCAGGGATCACCTATCTGTTAACGTGCATTTCAAGGCCAAGCAAAAGCACAGCACTTGTTGATTCAGGGAAAAAGAAGGTTGTATCAGGAAAAAGCCTAAAAGAATCCATGACTCACACTAGAACAAGACTGGCAGGTGAAGTGCGTTGACAATAATTGTTTTTCTGAATAGACAAACTAATTTTGTTCAGGAAAATTAAACACTCTTTCGGTTACCTAAAATCTTCCTCAGGTGAGAAACAGAACAGGATGTACCTTTTGGGGTGCCCTTTTTGAGCTGTACTTCTAATGCTGTACTGAAAATCATAACCTTTTATTCCATGAAAATGAGACTAGGCTTGTCTTAATGTTGGCTTATGTGAATCCAAGGAGTTGACGAAAATTGCTTAGTTGACAGGCATAGACCCAGATAAGCAGTGTTGAAGAAGAAAATAAGTTGCTTGCAGGATGACTTAGTTCTAAGTCCAATAGTGCATAGTGGCAGGGATCTGTTCCTCATGAAAATTTACTCCGAGGCTGATGACACCTACTAAGAGTTTTTGGAGAAGGCTCAACACTATCTTTCGGGCGTTAATCTAATGGCTTTCTGAAGAGACCCAGAGAGTAGTAAGCTGGGGCATAATCAACTTCTTATCAAAAGGGGAGCACCTGTCTTATGACTTATGGTCTTTCTCCTTGGTCCTCGCTCCTTCCCAGTTTATGTTGCACTAGGTAAAAATACCATTTAAGAGAAATCTCACTGCTATAGACACAAATGTCACACAGACTGGCACTTTACTGGAGGGCTTACCTTTGAAAAAGTCAAAAATAAACAGTAAACTAGACAGCTAAAAGCTAAATTAATTTCTCTAGATTGGTTTTTTCTCAAAGACTTCTGAACACACCCACTTAATTATGAACACAAGTACAAAAAAAAAAAAAAAAAAGCAAAGCAGTAAACCAAGAAACTAACCAAACTGTTTCTGCCTCATCCTCAAAAAGAAACAGAGGTGAAGAAAATATTACTCTGTAACAGTTGTCATCATGGTAATATTGAGCATCACCAGGAGACCATACATTTTGTCACTATGATTGAAGAGAAATTGTAGTGTATTGTATTCCCTTTCACAGGACAATAGACATTTTATGACCGTTGTGGGTTTTTACTCACTTGGGGTTAATCTGTAAGTGTATGTAGAAGACTGTAGAGTGAAAAATCACTCTGGTAAATACTATAAAAATTCCTAAAGCAAAATATGGGAGGTTTCAACCCCTTGCACTTCCTAATGCTATACAAATTCAGTTTTGTGTTTTAGAGTGTTTCTTGTTATGATGATAAAAGAAATGTTTCCAGTTTGATGAGGCTATGGTAATTACTTAGACAATGAAAGTTTTGTGGCTTCTAGATATGTTTGCTACAATGTGCTTTCATGAGGAAATGTCCCTGGAGAGATTTGGGAGCCATCATTTAAACAAAACTACACTCCTCAATAGCTATAGTTACTGTATTATGCCAGAATTTAAAAAACATTCTCAATACCTTGTTTGTTTCTGGGTGCAGCTCTGCACACAGAGCGAGTTTCGTTTTTGTGAATGGTTCTGATGATTTCACTTACACCAGCAGGAGTAGTACTCATAGCCCAAGAGTTGCTTGTGTCCCTGATTCTTCACTCGAGGTCTGCCATGAATTTACACTTACTCATTCTTAAGCCAGTGCTACAATGATGTGATGTGGCCTGGCTGCATCTGCTGGAAATTACGACTTCTGCCATTTCCAATGTCTTATCAAACAGCACATAAGCTCTAAGGCTTTGAAAATCATCTCTGTTTCTCATACAATTTCTTGAAAAGAAAGAGTGACAAAGGTCGTTGATGGTTACTTCTTAGAATTTCTAATCCTTTCCCATAAAAACCCTATCTCTATGGATTTTTTTATTAGATTCATTACACTCATTAGCACTGGATTTTTTAGGTTATATTAGGCGTAACTTTTTGAATGCAGAAGAAGACTTTTTTAGAAGGAAACCAAGAAATTATCAAACTGTAGGTGTAATAGTCAACATTATTATTGAAGCTGCAAATTTCACAGTATCCGTAATTAGCTCCATGTAAATATTGCATGAATGAAGCACAGTGTAGTTCTAGTTTCAAAATAAACATACCCTCAGGCAAGAGGATGAATGTTCAATTTTCATGGTTACAGTGAATATACATTTCCATCAACAGACATAGCAACTAATGAGTGAAGCAGTCACTATGACAGATTAAAAGATGAAACATTGCAGCCCTTAAAGATACAGAATTAAAGCATGTGATAAGAGTGTCTCAATTTTTGAAAGCCAGTTTTACATTATACCATTAAGAAATGTGTAAAATAAGTTGAGTTTTGAGGCTTTTAAAAACTTTACACATCAATTTAATGGCATGTCAGGCTTGAAAGGGAAAAGTGTCAGACTGATTTGATAAGAAAGATGTCATAAGTACATTTATTGAGAAATGTATCAAGAATTATTTTATTTTATTTTATGCTAGAAGGGAATAAGTAGAAGCAAGGAAGGAAACACTTATGTAGGCAGTGTATATTACATTGATTTTGTGCTATAATTCAGTGATGCTGTGCTCATATAAAACATATATATGTTGAATGGGAGGATTTTTTGCACCTAATGTACTTATTTGGCAGCTCTTTTGATCTAACTAGAGCTTTTCTAGTTTCATAATCCTAACATGCCAACCTCTGAGGTAAAAACATGAAGGAAAACTCGAAATGCTGTCCTTGAAATTTCAGTGAAGCAAATGGAAGAAAATCTGTTATAAAGGGTCACAACTTCTAACATCCTACATTACACCCATTTAATGCAGAGGGATAGGTTCTCATTTAAGAAATAACAGATCTCTCACCTCACAAAAAGTGTTGACTACAACCTTGAGGACAAGAACAGTTGAAAAAAGAGAATGAAAATCGAAAACTTTGCCTGGATCAGAGTGAAGGCTGGAGATTCACTGCTTTTTAAGTGTTTCCAGCAGAATGTTAAATTAAACAACCTGAAATGCCCAAGGTAGGAAATCAAAGGTAATACTCTAAAGTGCATGCTGCCCAGAACTACTTCCAGCAAGACTTATAAGGTCTCCTTTCAGAGCTTGGCCTCTCATCTTGCTCTTTGGCTAGAGGGCTAGGCTGACTATCACCAAATGACTTTTGGATCCCAAAGCTCTCTTAGTGATTTTGGGTTTGTGGGGCAAGACTGAGCCTTGTGGCAGTATTCTCACATGCTTCACTGAGGTGCAGCACACGCCTCTGCACTTCTGGGGTGCCAGAAGGCATCCTGGACTCATTGCGTATAATCAAGTGATGCTGGAGAGAAAGATTCCTGCCTTCCTGTCATAGGGAAGTTATGGGACTTTTTTATCCTTGCATTTTCCCTGAAGTAGTTTTATAATATCTGGTAGAGGTGTTGGACAAATATGCATGAGATTTATTCATTTGTATCCACTTTAGTAGTTTAGCAGGTACCTGTTAAAGGTACTGGAAGACAAGACTACCACCTTTTAAATTTTTTTTCTATGTCATTGAAAACCACCTGAACCAGTGTGACAAAGGCAAAGGACAAATGTCACGTTTTAATCCTGTCAGTAAAAAGGCATCTGAAGTACTGCCTCTCACTAAAAATACGTGTATCTGGGTTTTTTTTCAATAACATGGCAATTTTACCTGTCAGTTTCCCTCACCACTTACGTTACTAAAAGCAGATTTAGAGGTACCTTCATGGATGTGGATGTCACTTGAAAGGAAATCTTCCTCAGTAAGGAGCCTAGGTGGACAAACAGGTCATAACCAAGAAATCATAAGTCAACCATGTCAAACCCACAGGGAGAGCTAGCAGAATGGACACAACAAGTCAGTGTGGATCCAGTAGAATGTCGCTGCTAGCATTCTCCTACAGCCTCTCATTCTGCCTGAATGCTCAGAGGATAAAGTAGGAAATCTAGGGAGTGGTTGAAAGGTAGAAAATCTCTGGAGAATCCCACCTGCACAGAGCAACAGTGTTTTTCCTTTGTGCCATGCTTTTTATCCCTTCCTCCGCCCAAACAGGCAGCCTGCCATAACATTGAAGAAATAATTCCCTGAAAAATAGACTTTTAGTAATATAAAGTCAAATTAATTTGGAACAGCATAGTTGATAGGTATTCTTCCTTACGGTAAGCTCAATAAATTAATTGTTTTCATGTCATTCTGAAAGATGAAGTCTTCATGCCCACACTACCATATTTCTACAGAAAAATCCCATCCCGAAATTAACTAAACTATATTTAATTTAAATCCTGTGGCCTTTTCAGTGTTCTCAATTTATTCATCCATTAATAGAAAGCCTTTTAATTTTAACCTTATAAGCGAATGATGAAAATAAAGACCCTCAACAATTTTATTGACACTGAACAATCTTTGCTAAGACCTTAGAATTTTTTTAATGCTAAGCCTTTGAGGAGTACTGGAAGCACCTACTTTTCTCCCAGGAGAATATATCACATGCTTGAACTTGTGTCCATGGGGAGGGCTGTTCCTGGCACTACTTTTCAAAGTTCCCACACTCAGGCTCTGGCATGCCCACCTCCCTCTGAAGCCAGGTTCAGGCACAAGTGTCAGACCTTGCAGAAAGAATATCTGAGGCTGTTTGCATCTCCCTGCTTTCCCAGGTGAACAGTGGGAAGGCTATCACCTTAGACAGCGTTTTTTGCTTCCTGTTCTGCCTGACTCAGTGCAGGGTACACAGCTGCCCAGGATATCCTCCATGCTGTCAAGCTCTTGTTTCCATGTGTTGCGCTGCCAGAGTTTTCTCTAATCACAAACAATGAACATTCGACAAGATGCCAGTGCCTCTTCAAGGTTCTTCATGTCTTTCTCTTAATGTCATCACAGAAAATAAGGGAGGTGCACGTCAACTTTTTGAAGATGTGACCATTTACAGGATAGAAAAGTCTAAATTAGCAAACATTGACAACATGAAATCATATGAGAAAGGAGATATATTTTTATAATAAGAAGAAAAAAGCAGCCAGATTCCGATGCACAATTTAAAAATTATTATCATAACCCTCTAATTTAAATTATTTACTAAGATACATACGTTTGCTTCTGAACTTCCCCATTATTAATAAGGAAGGAAAGGTTATTCTTTCCATTCTTTCCATTAAAAGACCCTTCTTTCGGGTAAAGACTTCTGCCATTTTTGTGACATAATTTATTTCTCATAAATTCCTTTTATCTACTGTATTTCCCAAATCTGTTTGAAGTTCAGACAGCTCTAGACAGATGAAGTCACTGGCATGAATTTAAAAAAAACCGGCCTTTGAAATATAATCAATAGTTTCTGCATGATTCAACAAGGAAATCTCTAAAGAGGAAATACAATTCCTTTGTGTTCCCATGAACTATACTTTTGTCTGTCTTTGTGACCAATGCCAAAGTTTGCACATTTGGCTTAGGGCAACTAAAGTAATATAGCCCATATTGGGCAATAAATCTTCATGAAGTGTAAACAACACACCTCCTTTTGAGAAAGGAGCCCTTTATAGATGATGTCCAGGCGTCTGGAAATATTCATACCATACTGGATATTTTTGGGGGGTTCACTATAAGTCTTTCCTGTACTTACAAAGCATTGTCTCATTACCACAGTGAAAGCTCTACCTGTTTAATGTAGCCTTTCCCATATTGGAGCATCTTGTGAAGCATCATGTGCAACTTGCTAGCAATCTGTCCCCTTTTATTGACCATAGAAATTATTTTCTTAAAAAAAAAATCTATATTAATTCAGGTTATTATTATGAAAAGATTTTTCTAGCAGGAGGCAGTTATTTGAAGGTAAAGATAAATGTTTATTAGAACACAGTCCTGCTTCAGATGTGTTGGGGTAAAGCTGTCAGGTACTTTATGGCAGCAGGATTCAACTGTGATGACTCAAAGAGACCCCAGAGAAAGGGCATTCTGAGTTTCAACAAAGAGACAGTGCAGAATAAGGCCTTTTGTGATTAAATGACATTATTGTCACAGTAGAAGCCTTCACAGTTGTTGTTTCTAAGCACAGAAAACCACAGGTCGCTGCCTACATGCACTGTGAAAAAATGTTCTGTTGAACAATAAATGTACCCACAATAGTTTGTAGTTTACAAACTCTATCACTCTGGTCTCTTCTTCCAGCAAACAATATCAGTCATGCATTCCTACAAAACCATGAGTGACCGTGGTGGGTTAGGGAAGCAGGGGAGATCCTGCTTCCCCTCAGTAGAAGGTGGTCTGATAGCAGCTGTGTAATTTGTGGCGGGGATAACTACACAGGTAGCGTGATTTCCTACTGGCTGGCCAAGCCAATTCAAGCCAAATGACCCTTCAAAACCATGTTGTAAATTTCTTCCTTACACAAGTTCTCTAAAGAAACATTGACCCACCATGGTCCTCCTTCACTCAGGGATTCTACTCATTGTCATCGAGGTCGAGCTTCCTGACCCCTCTTGGGGCGCTCAGCTGCATCCCATGCTGCACACACCGACTCTGTGTAGTTTCTCCTGTTTTCCTTTAGATTTGTAATTGCAATTTATGTGATTGTAATAGAGCTTTAGTGGGTTTTCTGACTTATTGAAGGGCAAAATGCATCCCTGAAATGTTTACACTTCTTTATTTGTGTAAGGAAGCAAAACTGAAGTCGTGGGATGCGGGCACAAATTGAGAAGATGCAGCAAACAAACATGTTTATTAAAGCAGAGGTCTCACAGTGGAAATGCATCTCTACATCACCAAGCTCTGTCTAGACAAAGCAGTTTTCATGCACTGTGAAGGTCAAACTGCTGAAGTGCAAGAATTCAGGACTTGATGATGATGTCTATCTTGTCCTCCTGCCTGCAAAAATCACACCACCACTCTGTATCTATTAAAATATTGGTCTTGTATTACAAAAATTTTTAAGCTAGGCTCGTGTCACTATCTTTCCAGCAACACTAGCAACCTTGCTGTTTTCCAATGTTTAGAGATGCACGAATGAAGACTGATAAAAATTATTGGAGGAAGCATTAAAGTAGCAAGGTAACGTGGTAACATTATTGAGAACTGCACTCAAGCGTGAATGGGAGAAGGTACCCCTCTCCTTGTCCCTGCCTTCAGGACATATCCAATTAGCCTTCCCTGGGGTGTGGAATTACAGACAGGCCTCCCCATTCATTTCGGATTCTTAAAGTACCCAGGTATGACACCTATTCCACACTATATTTTATCACCATGATAAAAAATTCTATTTGGAACAACCTGAAGAGGAAATGTGCAAATATTTGATTTATTAAGTTAGAGCTGGTATAATAGCATGACTTGTGCTGGCGTCATTAACAAAGAGAACTTCCTTTCATGAAGGAAAACAGCTGGAATAATTCTGTGAAAAGGCAATTCTGTGAAAGTTTAAATTAAATTGAACCATTTAATATGGATTTTTTTTCTTTTTCTGATATTTATTCCTCATAGGAATAATATCTCTCTGGAAAAAAATAAAAAAACTTCCCCCAAAAAAATCACACTGAACAAAAAGGACAACCAAGTAAAAGAAACTCTGGCATCTCATTTGTAATTCTGACAAAAGTGTCATTAAGACTATATGCTGCAGCTCAGTAGAAAGGGTATGCTTAAAGAAATTATTTATGTTCACAGGTTTTAAGCATTTATAGCTTATTTCTTTTGTCATTAAAAACAAAGGAAACAAAAATACTATAGACATCAGTTGTAGTTTTTCTGAATGCGGTGTGGATAATTATAATTGGTGAGCTTATACTTTTTATGGGTGTTGTTTAGATGAAATTCAAAGTATGACAAAGTTAAATTCTGTCAATGTATTAACATTCTATCACAGACGTAGACAGTTTTCTCAAATACATTTGCCATGTAAAAAATTTCCCTTGACTTCAAAAGATTCAGGTAATCTACAGATGAGACACTAAATTTTTCTCGTTTCTAAATGGTGCAGCTTCAAGGACATGATTCAACATAAAGCATTTGATCTCTTAAAGGATGGATGTGGTTACAGTATGAACCAAAATAAATATAGATTTGTGTGTGCTTGTAAATTTGGAATTCAGCCAGTTTCATTAAAAGTATCTTGAAAGTTCATAAGCCTACACATCCTTTCAGATGAGTTAGGAATGATTTATGGTCCCGTACCCAAACTCATCTTAATGTTTTAATGTGAAACATGGCAAATGATGTTAGTGCTTGCATTAATTGAAAATTGACAAATATTTTTTGACAAGAACCAGTAAATTTTTCTCATTTTATCTAAAACATTTACAAAAAATTTTTATCAAAAGATTGAGCATCTGTTCTCCTAAGTTATTTGTAGAGAAATTTCTGTAAGTAATTATTATCTTGTAAATGGTTCAGAAAATGTGCTGTGGAGTTGACATGTAAAATCAGAGGTGTTTCAGCATATTTGACCTTTTGGATGTATTACTTGCACAGATGATTTTGTCTTCCTGACTGGATGAATAGGATTCTTAAAATTATATTTATACTTTGCATATCCACTATTTTAAAATCAAAGCAATTCCTCATTAAAATGTATTAATTTGCATTTTATGTAGTAGTATTTTCTTTAGACTACCTTAGGTTAATTTTTATGCTTAAATTTAAAAAAAAGAAAAAATTAAAAAAAAAAAAATAGGTATGTAGAATGAATTCCTGGAAAAGTTCTTATGGGCAGAGGTTTGCCTGAACTTCCCCCGCTGCCCCCAATACCTTGGAGATGCTACTGCCATTTCAGATGAAATTAATGAAACCAAAGAAGACCTTCACATGAACTTTTAAAAAGTGAAAGTACTATATTTCTTATACTTGTCTATTAGGTGACATCCAGATGGCTTAAAAGGTTGTTTCTAACATTAATCCAAGCAGTCCAGGAGTCAGATTTTGATTGTCTTGGATTTTTTTTCAAAATTTTCTCATTTCATCTAGGCTAGAGGTATGATTAAAGCAGCTTTGCGTAGAGTAATTTTGCTAACACTTCTTCCTGGACCAAATTACGCTTGAAAGTAGGAAGAAATTAAAACAAAAGATACAGAGTCAAAAAACCTGCATAAAAGTATGAACAATTTCTCGTACAACAGTATTATGAACGTACATTTTTGAAAATAGAGAATGCAAATTGTCTTCCATATATAAAGATGAATATGAAATAAGGATCAAAGAAAGAAACAAACATTTTAAAGTGAAGATGTGTAATTGGTGATTTCCCTTCTTATCTTATATTTTGTAAATAAGTGATAAAGCATTCACAAAGAAGTTCTTTTAAACAATTTTATTAATAGAATCTTAGAATTGCTAAGGTCAGAGAAGACTTCTAAAATCATCAAGTCCAACCATCGGCCTAACAACACAACCCTGTTCACCAGTAAACCATGTCCACAAGTGCCATATCCATGTTTTTTAACAGTTCTAGGAATTGTGATTCCACCACCTTGCTGTGCAGTTTGTTCTTTGTTCCAATGTTCTTTCTTGCCATGAAGAAAATTTTTTTCTAATATCTAATCTAAACCTCCTCTGGTGCAACCCGAGGCCATTTCCCCTTCTTGCTTGTTACGTGCAAGAAGTGGCCAACCCCCACCTGTCAGGTAGTTGCAGAGACCAATAATGTCCCTCCTCAGCTTCCTTTTCTCCAGGCTAAACACCCCCAGCTCCCTCAGCTGCTCCCCATAGGACTCCACTGCCCTTCTCTGGACTGGCTCCAGTTCCTCAATGTCTTCCTTGCCATGAGGGGCCCAAAACTGGGCACGGGACTTGAGGCATGGCCTCACTGGTGCCCACTGCGGCAGGTGACAGTCAGGTGCCTGGTTCTGGTGGCCACACTATTGCTGATACAGGCCAGGATGCCCTTGGTTTCCTTGGCTACCTGGGCACACTAATGGCTCATGTTCAGCCATTTGCCAACCAACAAACTCCTCTTGTTTATTCTATTAAACTAGATGGGCAACAACTTTAACGTGGCTTTTTATTTCCTTAGTATTTTTTTGAAGTAAAGCTACTGTCTGCAGAGAAGAGAAAACAAAAACAACGCAAAAAGTCTGAAAATCAAGTCTCCCTTTGCACTGAGCAATCTTTATTAATGTGATGTGATTATTGATGCTGCTGAATAAAAAAGAATCATCTCTGAACCTAAGTTCCACAAAGGTCAATGTTTTAGTTTATCTCCATTAGAAAATGATGGGTCTGACATTAGATTCAAACCAAAAGATATTGTTCTCAT